>CAMRHE010000593.1:600000-856484 GCA_947044405.1 Leptodactylus fallax
TTGTAGAAATCTAATGGGCCTATTATAAGTCAATGAGATTCATTACAGAATATAATGCATCTATTCATCATGAGTCTTGTAATGATGGAAGCCAAGATGCCACAGCCTTACTAATTCTCAGTTTTTTGCACACACACGCTTTATAGGTGCCATTTAACCTAAAAAAAAGCCTTTGGATTATGGAGATGTATAATTCATAATAAAAAATATACAGCACTAATAATTCATTGGATATGTTTCATTTTTCACAAAGGACTGTTAACTCCCATATAAACATGGAGTTATGTTCACAATTTGCATTGCTGATGCTCCTTGAAGGACAGAGATAAAAAAAAAACAAATGTTATGGGGTTTAATGGAGTTTACGAACAAAGACAATCTCCAACAAAGAAGAATTCCAGAAACTGTAGAATTTCAAAGTCAGACAGATATGGAAATATTTGTGAATGGTTTGAAAGAACTAACTCATTTCGATAATGGCACAAAGGAAAACAATGCCGTCTTCTAGTACATGAAAGAGCATATTGTATTAAAACATTCCAAAGACAATCATTTGAGCACAATACTCATCGAAACGTATCTACTGACAGGAGAGATTAACAATGAAAGGAAATGCTGTTTCATGTGTGAAGTGTATGCAAAGCTAAAGCAAGAAGGTATTTGTACATCTCTTACCCATAAAGTGATGCTTAGAAATTGGAGCTCGATCTATATTTATTTTTTTCTCTAGCACCTACCTATTTCACAGACGATCCTTATCTCTCATGCTCATACACACTAGCGTTGATTTCATAGAATGAAAATTAACCTACAGTAGACATCACTGAAAGCTAAAGTTTTGTATTCGAAAAATTTGGGCCGATTCTCATTTGTTAGGAACCGGTTCGCCCATCTCTAGTCATCAGTTGGTTTTAGGAGTGTGAGGAACCAATGCACATGGCGGCATTCTTGTTACATTGCACTGTTGCTGATATGTTTGCTGTTGACCTTGTTTTCCATTACAGGAGATGACTTGTTGCACATATTATGCACTGTATTTTTTGTATGCCTGTCTTTAGTACTTTCATTTTAGGTAAGTACTTTGTTTACATGCCCATTTACTATCTTACAGAGCTGTTGTGTATTGCTGTAGGCACACAGTGGTTTTCCTTAGTCTGTGTTCTATGTGTGTAAGACCTTTGGTCACATGACCATCCTGTTAGGTCCTTAATTCAGTAGAGTGATTTTTCAGAGTTACAACATGAATATGTGTAGCTCAGTAGAGTGTGACAATACATAGGTATGGAGACCCCATATTGATCAGATAGGTCAAGCAATTTATCTTTTAAAGGAGCTACCATTCCTGTCAATGGATGAGGAAAATATACCTGCTGAAAAGGACTTAGGGACTGTTTTATCATGCCTTGTATGCAATTTTTTGGTGTACAAGGCATGAGAAATTGTGTAATATGTGGCGTATAACCTGGTTTTTACCCAAAAATTGTCCAAAAAGTGACTTTTTGCCTTTTTTTGTTCAGCTCAATATGTCTGTACAAGTGTGCAGAGTTAGGAGAGGCTCAAAGCTGGCTAGAATAGTGATGCTTTGGCCCAACAATCATACTATAAATTGAACTAGAAAGCTGGTGTGAGTTATAGTTGAAATCTACACCATCCCCTGGAGAAATTTATCTTTAAAAGAAGCTTCCTTTCCTGTCAATGGGACAGAAACGTTGGCCTACTGAGAAAAACCTAGTGCCTAGTGATAGTACAAGTCAATTTGTGGCCGTAGAGAGGTTTCCCCCACATGATTAAGACAGAGAAAGTCTCCTTGTTTGTGATGTGAGATGTCAATGGCCCTTGAAAGTCACAGTGGGTATGGAAGAAAGACTGAGTGAAAAAATATTAACAATTATGAGCTTGGCTCCCTGCATTGGCAGTCCTGGAAAGTAGACTCCCTGCTGGTAACAAGAGGGAGAGTTGTGACAAGGATTCAGGGCTCATTAGGCACATTAGGCCTAAAAGACACTGGTGTAGATGGTGTAGAGTGATAGCATTGCATCAGGGAAGAGGCAAAAGTTGACAGAACTGTGACAGAGGAGATCAATCATTGCCACTTGACCCTATGCAAATGTACAGAGACCATTTCACGGTATTGTGTTATGTTCAAGAACTGTACCTCTCATTAACCAGTTCAAGACTGCCTATTGACTTTATACATCTGGGCGGTCTACTCTTAACCCTGTCAGGATGTACGAAATTTTGCAGCCTCACAACTGGGGAGCCGGTTGTAACTACAGTTGGAGCTCCTATAAAGAAGGCAAGAACACTATATTACCATCCTTGCCTTCCTGGTCGCTGTGTATACAGCTATGGAAACTTCCACGATGTGGCTCCCCTCTGACCCAGCAGGCACATGACCCACCAGGGAAGAAGAACTGTAAAAGCTACAAGGAGATCAGCTTTGTAGTTCAGGTTAGGAGGTTGCATTCCTTCTGTAATTGGGGACAAATGTATAAACCCCAGTTACAGGGGAAATCAGCCAAAACTGAGAAAACAATGGTTTCCCTGATCCTCAATTGGCAATGTACCTGGATCCTGTTCTACTCCACCATATCCTGATATATCAATATGGTATTAATGCTTCACTTGGGGTAAAGACTTTACCAGGACTATAAAATGTATGACCTATCTTTAGGATAGTTCATCAATATCACATCAGCAGGGGCTCATCTCCCAGCATTTAAGAGCTCCATGTATGAAGACGGCATGGAGCCCAAGCAATCACCACTTTCTTTTCTCAGGTCAGTGACATCACATTCGTTGGCTACATGGCCATGCCGCAGCTCAGTTCCATTAAAAAAAATGGTATTCAGCTGCAATACCAAACACGGCCACTATAGAATGTATGGCTCTGTGCTTGGCAAGCTGTGATGAGGCTTCACCACTTGTTTAAATGCTGCAACCTTTTCAAACAGTTTCTTGGTGGTTCATCATGGCAGTCGTTAGACTTCCACCAATTTGATATTGATGACCTTTTCTAAGGGTAGGTGAAAATATCATGGTTCTGGAAAATCCCTTTAAATAAAGTAACACATCTGAGTATAATAAGCAGAGGACCAGGGGAGGCATGGAAAAATAATAATTAGTCATACTCATCTTCCCTCTCCTCTCCTGGTCTCCCTTGTTGCATTCAGTATCCTTCCCCTGGCATATTTCAGCTCCCTGGGTGATGTCAGCGGCCAAACACATGGGGCACATCAATGCCATGATGAGTGAATCGATTCTGCAGTGGAATCGATCCGAATTTCAGGAAATTTGATTCTCCATGATTCCAGATTTCCTGATGCTTCGTGGTAACCAATATTTAGTAAGGACCTTTGTGACATAAGACAATCACAAGATATTCTCTAGTGATGTGATTGGGTAGGCGTGTCTTTGCTTGTTAGCAGATCCTTCCACATGAATAAAAGTTGTCCGTGCTGAGAGAGAGAGAGAGAGAGAGAGAGAGACATGACCGCGGCATCCAAGGGCTTCCGCCATTTTGCCACCCAACCGCCCACCCTGGCTCTCTGTAGCCCAGAAATAGCTGTTTATTCACCGCGAAGTAATTCAGATCGAAACGAATTTTTTTGGTACTTCGAATCGAACTTTTGAGAAATTCGCTCATCTCTACTTGCATCAAAAATTCATGACCTCGATGCGCCCAATGTGACTGCTGAGGCCCAATCACAGGACTCAGCTGTCCACTGTAGCCATCAATATCACTCAGGAGGCCGAAGGAAGCCTGATGCCTAAGTAACAACACGTATGCCACAAAGGAACTCAAGGGATGTGGTAGTCCTGAGCCTCTGCTCATTGTACTCTTTGGTCTAAAGGGACTCCAGGTAAAAATGATAGTACTTTCAGATCAGATCAAAGTCTGGTGGGCGGTCTTCACGACATTAATGTCATCTCTGGTAAGCCACTTATCATATCCCTATGTATGTTGCTATAAATATATTCCATGGGAGCTACAGAGAGCTACTTGCAAATATTCCAACCAGAAAATTTGCTTTAGCCAAATGACCTTGAAGTTGATGGATTAAATGTAATTCCAGGTTGGTCAATGTGCAGTTCAGATTGTATCAACTGTGCACTTAAGGTCTTAGTAAAGAACTGACAAGCTTACTTGACCATGTCCTGAAAAGTGTCAGAAAAACAGCTCTCCAGTTCTCTATGCTATACTCTCATGGATATGAAGAATGATTGGAGCTGCTGTCAGGCTTTTCGAGAAGGCTGTCTACAGGTTTTCCCACTGAGGATTCTCAAGCTTTTGAATAGATTTATAACAATTTTCTCCTCTTTTCCAGAGTTAACACAATCTTGTGAAGATGCTTTCAGCTCATGCTGTTCTGGCTCTGTTTAGCAGTATTTAGAAGAAAGGAAAAATATTTTAGAAGGCGATGAACTTTTCAGAGGATTAGGCATCTCACACAAGGTCTCTATCATACTCTGGGAAACCCATAAAAAAGGATTAGAAAAAGTAATTTTTAGTATGTGTTTTTTTTTGTTGCTATCTGATGCCCTTTACCGAGTTATACACCCCTTATGCTAGGTTCACACTAGCATCATGGTGTCCGTTGTTCTGGTCAGTTGGAGGACTGGAACAACTGATACATGGACATATATGGAGACCGACAGACCCCATTTACCATAATGGGGTCCATTAGGTGTCTGGTGTTTTTAACTGAAAGCACAAAATAAAAACATTTTGTGTGCAAGACTTTTTCGACCGTCTGTTATAGGCAGAAACCTTCAATGGAGTCTCTGAGCATAGACTCAGAAGTGAACCTAACATTACTTGGTGAAAAGAATCAATTACAATTATGCAATATTACTAATGTAAGTTATATGTTATACGCCAAAATTATGTGTAGTCAAGGATGCACTGGCCCAGCAGAGTAGTAGAATATGCTCTGGTGGGCCCAACTCTGACACAATACTGAGACCCAAAGGTCAAGAAATAGACAAACCCATTTGGAGGTGACTTTGGAAAAAATAACTTACCACTTGGGTCTGTATTTTATAGGGATATTCACCAATAACCTATTAAACCTAACTAGTGAAATGTCCAGAATCATAATGCAGTTAAAAATGGACGTGCAGATGTTCTATATAGATGACAAGTGAACCCAACAAACCCCAATCCAAAACTGTTAGAAGACTCTGGCCGAATTCTACACATATACTGTGGCATTTTGACTATTGTTTTTGAATTTTGACATCACTGTGTTTATTATCTATGTAATGTGACGTTGTATTTACTATCCCTGTATTGTGACATCACAGTGATTATTATCCCTGTACTGTGACATCACTGTGTATATTATCCCTTTACTGTGACATCACTGTGTATATTATCCCTGTACTGTGACATCATTGTGTTTATTATCTCTGTACTGTGACATTACTGTGTTTATTATCCTTGTACTGATATATCACTGTGTCTATTATCCCTGTAATGTGACATCACTGTGTTTATTATCCCTGTACTGTGACATCACTGTGTGTATTATCCCTGTACTGTGACATCACTGTGTATATTATCCTTGTACTGTGACATCACTGTGTCTATTATCCCTGTACTGTGACATCACTGTGTATATTATCCCTGTACTGTGACATCACTGTGTTTATTATCTCTGTACTGTGACATCACTGTGTTTATTATCCCTGTACTGTGACATCACTGTGTGCATTATCCCTGTACTGTGACATCACTGTGTTTATTATGCTTGTACTGTGAGATTATCCCTGTAATGTGACATCACTGTGTTTATTATCCCTGTACTGTGACAATACTGTGTGTATTATCCCTGTACTGTGACATCACTGTGTATATTATCCTTGTACTGTGACATCACTGTGTCTATTATCCCTGTACTGTGACATCACTGTGTATATTATCCCTGTACTGTGACATCACTGTGTTTATTATGCTTGTACTGTGAGATTATCCCTGTACTGTGACATCACTGTGTTTATCATCCCGGTATTGTGACATCACAGTGATTATTATCCCTGTACTGGCATCACTATATTTATTATCCCTGTATTGTGACATCACTGTGTTTATTATCCTTGTACAGTGACATCACTGTGTATATTATCCCTGTACTATGACATCACTATGTTTATTATCCCTGCACTGTGACATGACTGTATGTATTATCCCTGTACTGTGACATGACTGTGTGTATTATCCCTGTACTGTGACATGACTGTGTGTATTATCCCTGTACTGTGACATCACTGTGTTTGTTATCCCTGTACTGGGGCATCAGTGTGTACAGTCATGGCCAAAAGTTTTGAGAATGACACAAATATTATATTTTCACATGATCTGCTGCCCTCTGGTTTTTATGTGTGTTTGTCAGATGTTTTTATCACATACAGAAATATAATTGCATTCATATTATGAGTAACAGAAGCTTATATTGACAGTTAGAATGAGTTAATGCAGCAAGTCAATATTTGCAGTGTTGACTCTTGTTCTTCAGGACCTCTGCAATTCTCCCTGGCATGCTCTCAATCAACTTCTGGACCAAATCCTGACTGATAGCAGTCCATTCTTGCAGAATCAATGCTTTAATTTTGTCTGAATTTGTTGGTTTTTGTTTGTCCACCCGTCTCTTGATGATTGACCACAAGTTCTCAATGGGATTAAGATCTGGGGAGTTTCCAGGCCATGGACCCAAAATCTCTATGTTTTGTTCCCTGAGCCATTTAGTTATCACCTTTGCTTTATGGCAAGGTGCTCCATCATGCTGGAAAAGGCATTGTTGAGCGCCAAACTGCTCTTGGACGGTTGGGAGAAGTTGCTCTTGGAGGACATTCTGGTACCATTCTTTATTCATGGCTGTGTTTTTAGGCAAGACTCTGAGAGAGCCGATTCCCTTGGCTGAGAAGCAACCCCACACATGAATGGTTTCAGGATGCTTTACAGTTGGCATGAGACAAGACTGGTGGTAGCGCTCACCTCTTCTTCTCCGAATAAGCTGTTTTCCAGATGTTCCAAACAATCGAAAAGGGGATTCATCAGAGAAAATGACTTTACCCCAGTCCTCAGCAGTCCACTCCCTGTACCTTTTGCAGAATATCAGTCTGTCCCTGATGTTTTTTCTGGAGAGAAGTGGCTTCTTTGCTGCCCTCCTTGAGACCAGGCCTTGCTCCAAGAGTCTCCGCCTCACAGTGCGTGCAGATGCACTCACACCTGCCTGCTGCCATTCCTCAGCAAGCTCTGCACTGCTGGTAGCCCGATCCCGCAGCTGAAACACTTTTAAGAGACGGTCCTGCCGCTTGCTGGTCTTTCATGGGCGCCCTGGAGCCTTTTTGGCACCAATGGAACCTCTCTCCTTGAAGTTCTTGATGATGCGATAGATTGTTGACTGAGGTACAATCTTTCTAGCTGCAATACTCTGCCCAGTTAGGCCATTTTTGTGCAGTGCAATGATGACTGCACGTGTTTCTTTAGAGATAACCATGGTTAACAGAAGAGAAACAATGATGGCAAGCACCAGCCTCCTTTTAAAGTGTCCAGTGGTGTCATTCTTACTTAATCATGACAGATTGATCTCCAGCCCTGTCCTCATCAACACCCACACCTGTGTTAATGGAGCAATCACTGAAACGATGTTAGGTGGTCCTTTTAAGGCAGGGCTGCAATGATGTTGAAATGTGTTTTGGGGGATAAAGTTCATTTTCTAGGCAAATATTGACTTTGCAAGTAATTGCTGTTAAGCTGATCACTCTTTATAACATTCTGGAGTATATGCAAATTGCCATTAGAAAAACTGAAGCAGTAGACTTTGTAAAAATTAATATTTGTATCATTCTCAAAACTTTTGGCCATGACTGTATATTATCCCTGTACTGTGATACTGTTTATTATCTCTGCACTGTGTTTGGGATTATGCCACTTTAGCTAAAGTGTTAAAATTGGAAATGGTTAGGGATTTGTCTTTATGCAAAATCTTATATAAAGCTAACTCTGCTGCTTATTATATGTGAGACAATCTTTAAATACATGGAGGGGAAAATAATCATTAAAAACTGTAAGCTACCAAACACTGTATAACACAGGTAATAAAAAAAAATTACTACTAAGATAAATACTGTAGAATTGGCAATCATAATTTATTTTAATAGTTATCATGGGGACATTCAATTGCCTAGCTATAAATGAGGAATTTAATACCTGTGGATCTCATAAAAGAAAGAGATTCTTTTTAATAACTAAAATTACTATTATTACTTTTTCCAAGTCGTACAGGACCCAAATAGGTGGCGGCCCCTATTAGACTTGAAGAGAACCTGTCATGTCCTCTAAGATTGCTCAGTTTCAGTTTTGCTGACATCTTCCCCTTAGAAAGATTTTGATCCTGTTAGTTTTGGCCCCCAAATTTTCAAGCTTCTAGCTCCAATCTGTGGCATAAAAGCCATATTGAAAGCAAAGCCTTTTAGTCACATGAAACCTCAAAAATTGGGTCAAGCGGTGTCTAATGATTGTGCGATGTCCCCTATTCCTCAATGTTCCAATTATGACCACTTGTCGCAAATTAAGAGGTACAGAAGAACAATGAACTGGAATGACAGTAAGAGGTGTGCGAAGGGGATCTCTGGATGGATCATCTGATTTGAAGAATGGTGCGTAGCGATCCATTGTGTACTGCAGGTGACATTGGACATCCCAAACCTAGTAGCAAACATTGTCGACACAAACCATCAGAAGACAAGACATTTTTACAAAACTGGGCTACGAGCCAGATGTCCAGCTTCAAGTGTTCCATTGACCTCACACCAGCACTCTCAAAGACTGTCAAGGTCCACAGCAAGACAGTAATGGAGAGTGGAATGGAGATCTATCTTCTTCAGGGTTGAGTCCCATTTTTGTCTTGGGTACAATGATAGCAAGAGATTGGTTTGAAGAAAACCGTGGTCAGCACCATGAAGAGGTCTTCATAAAGGAACATCACACTGGTCTTACTCCTGGGATTATGGTATGGGGTGGCGTAATCCCTGTGCATTCAGCTTGGCATAACATTCCTCAGACAAATATTACTAACCTCATGCATAGCATGCCAAGGCGTGCAAGTGCGTGGTTTTCTGCACGTGGCTCTCATACTCAATACTGAATAGATTGAGATGTTTTGAGTATTTTGTTTCCATTTTTTTTATCATTTACATATCACTAACATGTCTATCCATCCTGGAAATTCCAAAACGCCAAGATTTTTCCATCTTGGTGTTGCAATTTCAGTGCTGAGGAGTGTATATTAAGGACACATGTTCTATATCTAGAGTGTAGACGCTTTCCACCATACCATAGAAGGGGCTCTTTATTTTAAGAGCGGTGACACTGTGGGACCATCTGTCAGAGAACGTTGTCAAGATGAATTCACTAAAAGTGGGTTTATCTTTCTTCTTTTCATATTTGTTGCAATGAAATTGATAAGTTCTGACTAGTGGAAACCCGCTCCTTCTGCTGGAATACTGATCATTCATGCTTCAAAAATGTTTTAGGCAATAGTTATAAATGTTGCACTTACTTCACTATCATCCAAGAAAAGTGCCTGCGGGGCAAAGCAAACACACAATATTCCACATGATAAAGATGATTTTCCATGGGGAAACATCTTCATAATATCTATTCATACAAAACTTTTCCAATGAGTTTCTTGGTTGCAAAGTGATCAAAACCTTTGTAATATCCAGGGGAAAGCGTTGTGTCTATGCCAGTGGCATACATAGAGATGTACTCCCCTGTCCAAAGTTAGAACACAAATGCACCTGGCCGAAACAAGTGTGTATGTGTGTAATGTCCCACAATGACACTTCTTTAATTGTTCGGATGGCATTTTTCATGTTTTATTCTCTTTTACAATGTTTTGTTGCACATCCCTAACTTTATGTTGGCCCCTTGAGGATAGATATGGATGAACATTGCGAGATTCGTATAGCGAATATTAGAGAAGTTCGCACACAAGTTTAGTTTAAAGCAAAATTTTTCAGTTCAAATAGGAAATGCTATTCTTATACTCCAGGGACTCTTCAGACTCCATAGTATAATAAGGAAAGGCCTGGGGGACATGCAGAAACATAATTAACAGTGATGTGTCCCCTAACCTCTCCTGGGCTCCTTTGTGGTACCTGGTGCTCCATTGTAGTCTTCCTTGGTTGTCTTCCAGGCTATTCTAGTGTTCTGGGTGACATCACAGGGCTTTGGTGACTTCTGAGGCTTGTAATTGGGCCTTTGCAGTCACATGGGGCATGCTGATGTCATGCTCAGTGGTTATCATTGTTGCCTTGCAGCGCTGGGGTCCTAGGTTTTAATCCAGCCAAGGACAACATCTGCAAGGTTTCTTCCCACACTCTAAAGACATACTGAATAGGGAATTTAGATTGTGAGCCCTACTTGAGACAGTGGACAGTGCTTACTATATTTGTAAATTGCTGCAGAATATGATGGCTCTATATAAGTAAGCAAAATAAAATAATGTCATGACATCAGTGCCTTACATATGACTACTGAAACCCAATCACAGACCCATGATGTCACTGGAAAAGGCAAGAAAAGGACCATAAGGGAAGTTTGTTGAAGATGGTCTCTGCTTATTATGTTCTAGGGTCTGAAGAGACCCCAGAGAATAATAGTGATTCATGGGTGGCAAAACCCAAGAATTTCAGGTTCGGCCACTCCCAAATTTTTTGGAAAACTCATAACAAATCTTTTTTGTTATGAACAGGTTTGATCAAGTCTATTTGAGAGTTAATCAGCCATTCCTATACTCCTGTGTAAAAAAAAAAAAGAGTGGAATTTCCTTTGTAGTTTCTAAAAGATGACAGGGGTTAGCTAGTAACTTAACATTTCCCTGCTCTTAGTTGTCATAGGTTTGTCAGCTTTGGTTAGTATGTAGTCAGCTGCAGTGCAGATGTGTTTCAGAGAGCTCTCTAGTTAGTGGTAGATAGATCAAGACAGGCTGTCCCACATCATCAGGCCCCACAGCTCACAGAAAGGAACCTTTTATTTCTGGGTAAATATCTTTATTGTCTGTCACTGAAGAAACCTGGTATCCACAGCCAAATAGAGAAACAAGTCTGGGGTAACCCTATATTCACTTTTGTGAAAATGGACAGACGATTAGAGAAGGGGTAAAGTGTAAAGACCACTTCCATCTATGTTTTCAAAATGCCCAGAGCATGGACACTGATTTTCAAGAAAATTGTGGCTCCATGTTACTTGAGATTGGAAGATCCGACTAAGTAAACTGTGCCATGAGTATGAGTAAAGTCACACCTAACATCAAGGGAACCTCAAGACACCAACATTCATAAGAACTACAAGAGGGAGTGCCCTGGGGCAAAGGTCTCTACCATCAACAACAGGTGCCAAAGCCACCATGGCAGGAGAGGGGGTGAAAGGCTGCCTTCTTGAATCTCCTTGGGATGTTTCATAAGTATGGGGGTTTGAAAAGAATTGCTGTTGAAAGTGCATGGGTACCTTAAGGGTTGATTGGTTTCGGGCATAAAAAGCCAAAGATCTTAGGTTTGTAATTTTTTTTTTAACATTAAAGATTTTATTTAAATTTTTACATTTAAACAGGAAAACATTTCAAACAACATTTTGAGGCTGGAAACACATGGGTGGGGAAGGAGGTAGGGGAAGGGGGTAGGGGATAGGGGTTGAGAAATGACAAAAGGAGCAAATCAGAGGAGATAACGTGAGCTCTGTCGCAGCAGGGCCGAACAAAGAATTTACTTTTTGTTTTGACAGAGATAAAACAGTTTAAACAATAAAATAATCAGGGAAGTACATGGATGGGGAGGGAGGCAAGGGGATAGGAGATGAGGAGAGGTTAATGGAATAGGATATGGGGAACAACATAGGCTCTGTCGCAGCAGGGCCGAACACAGAATGCAGTGAAATATAGGGTAAAGTCAAAAACACAATTACATTATTATGACAAAAGATTAGAAGAAGTCGGGTGGGGGGGAGGTCCCTGTTGGGGGGATATAGAGGGGAAGGCAGACTGGAATTCCCTGGACTGGTAAAAAAGATTCCAAAGGCGGTTTGTCATTTTTTTAAATGTCAGTTATGAGATAAAAATCTTAAAAGAGGACGTGGCGAGGGTGTGATGGGACAGGGCCATTGGTTCTGTCATATTTATTATCATTAATTGAAAACTAAAATGCCGTCTATGAGCTGGTGTAGATTTCAGGAGAGATGCACACCCTACACCATCGGAGAAGATAAGATGTCCGGGCATTGAAAATGCCAGACTTCATAAATCTCCCCCACTGAGCTTGGCCAATAGACATAGATGGGAGTTAATATGGAATACAGTAAGTAGCTTTTTTTCCTGTGTTTGAAACTGAAGATGGCAGAAGTCTATATAAATCAGATAAAGCTGCTACAGATCAGGCCATGGAACTGCAGAAGAGAAGGTTTAAAAGGGCTCCTACAAGTTACGAAGATGGGCAAATCTGGGAATTTAAAGTGATGGCGATGTTCAATTCTCTGAGACAAGGATTAACTGCCCCTTTAGGGTTGATGACTTCAGATGGCAAAATTGATTTGCCAGGTGGAGGATTACAGCGAACGAGACAGATTGTCGTCTCTGAGAATCAATGGAGAAGAAAATTTTTAAAGATTTGCTCTTTTTATTTATGACCTGCTATGAAACACTTGCACTTTCTTGATGAAAAATACTGATATAAGACCTCGAGATGTGTCATAACTTACAACTACTACCTCTAATGTCTCTCTATTGGAAGTTTTAGCTTTTATTACCTAAAATTATTTATGTACTATTTGATATACATACCATTTTACCGAGGGTGTACACACCATAAAGGTAGACCATGCAGCTACTTGGGGGACCTTGGAGAAAGGTGTTACCGGTTATTAAGAAACTGGTTGCCAAAAAACCTCTAGTCTCTATTATCCATTGCTAGATATAATATAAATGGGGAATTCGTCTATGTCAAGAGTAAGACAAAAAGTAGACCCTTCTGTCTTGGACAGCAGATGTTGGCACCATAATGGGGACCCTTGTCTATAGATAGATAGATATATGTATGAGCACCTTTACAGTAGGGAAAAAATGATCACATATACAGTGTTCTGCAAAAGTTTCAGGCAGGTGTGAAAAAATGTTGCAAAGTAAGAATAAAATGCTTTCAAAGATAGAAGGATTAATAGTTTATTTTTGCTATGAATCAAATTAAGTGAATGAAGAAAAGAAAAATCTAAATCCCATCAATATTTGGTGTGAGGAGAAGTCCTGGAGGTGATCATAAATGTGTCTGGGATTACATGAAGAGACAGAAGGATTGGAGCAAGCCTACATCCACAGAAGATCTGTGCTTAGTTCTCCAGGATGGCGGGAACAACCTCCCTGCCAAGTTCCTTCAATAACTATCTGCAAGTACCAAGAAGAATTGATGGAAGGCAAAGGGCAAAGTTCACACCAAATATTGATAAATATTTCTGAAAGCATTCTGACATACTTACAGCATTTTTCCACATCTGCCTAAAACTTTTGCTCATCCCTGTATATATGATCATTTTCTTTCTACATATTATGTTAAAGTCAGCTGAACTCATCCTTTAGGTTGGACTGGATGACCATGTGACTGTGTACATGGGAGTGTCCTGACTATCCCCCCACTGCCTGACTGCCTGACAGATGCTTATTCCCCCCTCACCATTGTGAAGACATGCCTGCTCGGCCTGCACGAGTCCAGTGTGCAAGTATATGGGAGTATCATTCAGTCTTCGGCTAACAAGTGTGTGACTAATTTAAAAGGGGTTTCCCAAGAATAGGTAAAAAAAAATAAAAACTGAAAAAAATGTTAGGCTACCTGCCCTGTTACCTACCTACATTACTAAGATGCAGTAGCTCAAGGGGTATGATTGTGAAAAGTAAAAGTTACCTGAGCAGCTGCCTTTTTCTGCCACTATTTCCCCTTTTATCTCCATCAAGGGCACCCCGATTTACCACCATCAATCAATTGACTAGACACAGCTGGGTGTGTCCAAAGGGTTAATATCAACGGCAGCTACAAGGACATGATTTCTCGCCTTGTTTTGGGGCCCCATCGCTCCTAGCTACACCTCTGGGGCTCTGCACTTGGATTTGGCATAGCTGTTATGACTTTGATTAAAGATGAGCCAGGTTTGTTACAAATTTTCAAAAATCTAAGGTTCTGTGGAACCCAAGATTTTTGGGGTTTGCAACTAACAAATTTTTATTATACCTTGATGTCTCTTCAGACTCCAGAGTATAATAAGTGGAGGCTTGAGGGAGGTGCGGAAAAAACTCAAACACTGATACTCACCTATCGTCACTTCTCGGGAGCTCTGATGTGGTATTGGGTCCTTTGTTGACCTTTCTTCCAGCCTCCTGAGTAATTTCACTAGTCCTGGGGGACTGCTGAGGCCCGTGTTTGGACTTCAGTGGTTATGCCAACATCATGACCCAACTTGTCCCCAAAACTTATGGGGGAACTTTGCGAAAATATGCAAAATGAAGGTTTGATAATCATTACCTTTCCATGACTTTGCTGTGCCCCAATCACAGACCTCAGTGGTCACATGGGGCATGGCTAATGATGGGCGAACCTCGTAAGATTTATTTTGCATGTCAGTGACCTCTGGGGAACCGCTGAAGCCTTTGACCGGTCCTCAGAATCATGTGAGGTGTGCCAATGTCACAACGCAACGTACAGGGAACCTCGCGAAGATTTGCCTAAGCGATCTCACAAGGTTGACCCATTATTAGCTCTTATATGAAGGGTAGTATGAAAGAAACGTAGACCTATTGAAATGGAGACTAAGTCATAGTAGTCTTAATTTGTTTGACTCTTCGGTGACATTTAAGCAAAACTTCTTTTTATCTCTGGACTAATATGCTCCTCCACAAGAAACATAACACCATATAGGAATTCATAAAAGATTATTTATAAGCCGCTATACATTAGCACATGCCGCACCATTCCAGGCTGGCTCTCCCATGCCTCCAACCTGATAATCCCAATGCCATAAAAGAGAAAATGGCATTTCATTAAGCGAACAGTTAAAAGTCCCATTAATATTTCATTACTGAAGGCTGCCTCTGAAATATGAATTGGTGCTTAACATTTTTATGAAGTGCGCTTCCTCGTTTGCAACCTTAATATAGAAATGATTATTCTTGTTTTTTTTTTTTGTTTTTTTTTTTTTTTTAGAAGATTGATGGATGCAGAGAAAATGTTGCCAGAGCTACAGAAACAAGACTTCAAAGCTTCACGCAGCAATATGGACAAACATACTCTCGCTATATAGTGTGCCTTTGGGTAACTTCTGTTCAGTCCTGCGAGCTATTTTTCAATTTTTTCAATGGCGTGGGCTCTCTCTTTTAGAAACCAACACTCTGGAGACATCAGGCAGTTGTTTCTTGGTAACAGAACAGGGATCTTCTGCAGACATTTCACACCGAAGGTTAAGAATGCAGCAGGGCAATTTTCAGATAGGGCATGAGGTCATCTTCTCAAAGCTTCATATGGAAAACTCAAGAATGGGTAAAAAATAAATAAATAAATAAAAAAAAGTATTCTTTTTTTTCTTTAAACAAATTCTATTAAATTGTATTTGTAATGTCATTTTACTTGTCAGAATTATCTGTTATGATAATGTGTTTGTGGTCATTTAATGACTTGTATTCTGTCGTTTTTAGCAGATTAGGGGGAATGTGTTTCTGAAATTTGTAGTTCTCTCTAAATTGTTGCCATAAACATGAGGAGAATCTGCTCCATAACTGTCCATCCTTCATTCACATCACACATGACATATATAGAGAAGTACTGACATGTACGAATGTGAATAGGGTGCTTTAGAAAGCTCACATTCAGTTCCAACATCAGCCTAAACCTGTCTATATTTCTCTTTATCTCTTGAACTTTGTACCAGTCAGTGAGTTGTGAACCCATCATGCCATTTAGCTGGTTTGACTTTGGGCTACTTCCTATGGTGTTGTATACGATGCCTCCATGGCTATTTACCTTTTAACCCCGTACAGGGATCCAGACTTTACTGAGGGGAGATTGGAAGGTTACTACCTCATAGATTGGTCCCAGCATAGGTTTCAGGTGGCCAAAGGCCAGAGACAATGGTACATAATGCCAGGGGTCAGGCAAGAAAGGTGTCTAATACCAGCTGAGTCTGTGAGCAGGTGGATACCATTCACTATTTTAGATAGACCAAAGGTCAAGATGGGCAGCACATGTTCAGTAGTCAAAGATAAGCCAATAGTCTTTTCCCTCCCCTCTTCATAGACTTCTATAGACATAAGTCAGCTGAGTCATGCAACTTGCAGAGAGAGAAGTGATTTTCAGAGTGAAAGTCAGTTTAGTAGAGGGATGGGGAATAGGGAAAGAGCCTACTAAGAGCAGAAAGAGACTTTTCTTTCTGCTAAAAAATATTTCAAAGTTTCTTTTAATTTTCTGTACTATTCATTTATGCAAAGATAGTTGACATGACAAGGACCATATAAGATAAACACATTAATGTATTTTGCTAAAATGTGGTGACCAAGTGGCTGCCTGGAATGAAAAGCCCGGTGAGGTAGAGGGTCCGTTGTTCTCTATATATGCCTCCCATTTATTTTGCCCCTACGGACCACATAATGGACGATCCATGTTGTATTAAACAAGCCTGTATTGAACATTGACTGCACTTCCTTAACTACAGAATCCCTTCAATGGAGCTAAATCTACATGTTACAATAAAATATACTACCAAACAGTGACAACATAATTCCACCGTACAGTGACTGATACCACAGTGACAGAATTATATCATCATGTAGACTGAATAATACCACAATACCATGATGAAATTATGACATCATATAGTAACTGAATAATCACTATACCTTGACTTAGTAATAGCATCATATGGTGAGGCGGGGACTAATACCAGACTTACATGACTGAGTGAAACCACCATATAGTGATAGAATATATAAGTATAAAAATGGCAGCATACCAGATGGTATTTCTGCTTAAACCAGAGCCTTATTTCTAAAAATGACTGAATAATACCACCATATAATGGCCAATTATTATTACCTGTGGCCGGTGAGGCCGCTGATTGGCCTGCCTAACCGGACAGCTGGACCAGCAGTGGCGGCGTACACCGGAGTGACGGGGACAGGTATGATTTTTTTTTTTCACCTGAGTCCTGAAATTCGTGGACAAACCCATTAACCAGCAACTTCAGTCACCCAGAGCTTACCCACATGAGCTGGCAGCAATCACTCCTGTTCCCACAGGCGATGTTACCTACCACACTCACAGACCAAGCTTCTGGTCTCTTGTGATGTAGTAGTTGCTTTTTAGGACAATGGGAACCAACCAAATGGACTCGCCATATGAGCTACCGCTGATAGATTCAGAAATCACTCTATACAGCGTGTCTTTACCCAGCTGGCACTAACTCATATCATGTGACACGCCAAACAACTCCTGTGGTACAACATCTAGATGCAACCAATGTTCCACCTCGATTTGTTGCACTTGCTAAGGAAACACAACATTCTATGTACACTTTGCATCACCAATGCCACTTTACATAGCATATCTAGACAACATTCACACTTGTACATGACCTCAAATAAACACCATTACTCAGTAGATGCTAACCCGTCTTGGAATGAGACACTGTATGTAGCCATGTAGCCACCAACGGTTGCTAAATTGAGGAGGTTATCCTTCACCTATTTACACGATCACCCTCCATTGATTACTAGTGCCATCAAGGTACCCCTAAAAGAGTGGGTGCTACCCTATCAGCTGTACCTGTCAATCATAGATTCATGACAAAGGCACTTCCTTCATATGTCCACCGATGATGCCATTAATATCTGCCGATGACCCTAAACTCTGCCAGAGATGTCCCCTATGTCAGCTGCATAAGCCCCCCACTCAGTTAGCTCGAGGATACAATTCAGATGTAGTAACTGGTGTTAGTTTTAACATCCAATAAGGCAGGGAAGCAGCAACCTAATAGTGTCTGCTGCTTACCGTTTACTTACTATGCAACCATCCACATCTCGAGAACACAGACACAATTGGAAATGCCAATCACCGGGCCTGCGGATGCCGCTGTGTAATTTAAGAAGTAAATGCGCTTCAAGCTTTCAATGTCCAGCATTAAATGTTCATCGCCTTCCCTCTCATGGCGTTACTATGAGTGATTTGTTTATCTGTACGCCTACACGCAATGTTTCCGCTTCTCACTGAGATCATATTATTAATACCACAACCTTTCATTTGAGATGTCGCTAGTCAATTCCTGACTCTTAACCTTTAACATGATATTTCTGAATTATAACGTGAAGCACTCTTACGTCTGCCAGACATTGGTTATTAGCTAAATCATCTTCTTCTTTATTATTTTGTACTCCACAGGTTTCTTGATTTCTAACAGGGTCTCAACCCAAGGAAACCAGTTTGCGTCAGAACGGAAAATAAGAAAGAGCGGAGATAATTATATGTTGATATAACCCAGGAAAATTATTTTGTAGCTTTAAACAGAATGTAAAATGTGTTGTAAAAATTATATTTTTAAAGGGTATGTATGTAAAAGAGACTTCAGTCGCATCAGAAGAAATTTTATTACTCCAATGTAGAATAAAAAATACAATAAAACTTTTAGGTTGGAGAGCTCGACCACCATGGAAGTTCCCAACTATGTTAAAAGGGTATTCTAGTTACAACAAATTACCCTTCAGCCAAAGGATAGGGGGTAACTTGCTGAACAACGGTTGTCCCAATACTGGGACCCCCAGAGATCTCAATAATCAGAGTGTCTTGTACCCCAGTTACGACCAGGGCATCTGGTCGCAGCATGCACCCTTCATTCAATTGAATTCTTAATTGGCTATCTCCGGTGGTACACATTCATTTGAATGGAGTGGCACAAGCTAAATGACCAGGCACACTGGTCGTAACTGGGCTACAAAACACCCAGGTACTTGAGATTTGTGGGGGTCTCAGCGGTGGGACGCCCACTGATCAGCAAGTTACCCCCTATACTTTGAACAGAGGGTGACTTTTTGTAACTGGAATACCCCTTTAAGGTGAGTATTCAGTCTTTTCCTACCCATGCCACTATAAGATGGTGGACTGTCGTGTGACAAACAAAAATCCCTACTCAAGATAATTCTGTCTCCTGCTATTTCCATAATGTGCTTCTTTGGGTTATAATAATAAAGTGTTGCATATTTTAAGGTTCACTAATGTAATCCCCGATGATTCATGACTGTTCTGTGTATATGTCACTGTCACTTTAATTGGTATTACTTAGAGTCATAGTGCCTCTTATTGTTCTGGATGTGCAAAGATTCCCCTTAGGTGAAATCTCTCTTTCCTATTGGCTGTGCCAAGAGCAGCGTCTTTTCGTGCTTCCCGAAGCTGTGGTCTGATGCTTACTGTCAGACTGGGGAAGGGCGGGACTGACTATATTATCAGTTTTCCTAAGATTTTTGGGTGTCCCACCCCCAGTGTGGCTATCCATCAGGGGGCCAAGTGGACCTGCAAATTTTGGCATGCTTTTTGACTGAAAAGGTACCTGAGTATTCATGAAAAGTTGAAATATGTTCAGAGTCTTGCTGGACAGTCTGTTCTATGACTGTATAAATCTTCATACATGGTGTCCTGTCAGTTTTTCTGACGCTAATAATCACTTTATGGCTGAAACACATTTTACATTTGTCTCTCTGGCTGTGGGCGTGTACAATAAGGAGCACTCTGCCCCTCCCCTATCCATTACTGATAATGTTCTGCCAGGAGTAACTATACAATAGCAAACAAATAGCTGAGAAAAGCCCAAGTGATCACAATCTAGGAGACCTAGGAACACTGAACTGTAAACACAGGGCAGATAAATGCGGGCATGACACATGAAAAGAGCAATCTATGATGACAGTCAGTAAAGTTGCTTGCTGTCTGTGAATAACATCCCATGTGTAACCACACACACAGCCAGAAGGTGCTACAAGTACATAGAACCTATGTGATGTAAATAATGTTTAGTCCTTTGATCAGAGCAACAGTTTGCAGACATGTCTGTGCAGGCTGTAAGGAGAATCAACCCCTCGCCTCTGCATTCACTGTGTGAAGAGAGAGAAGAACCACCCCCCTCACCCCACTGTCTTTCCATCTTGCCTCTATCTGGTATCAATGGATAAATTTCCAAGGTAACAAAAGAGTGAACTGCAAATCAGCTAGAAGGGAGACACCTAGTGGCAGGAACTTTATGGAGCTTTTCAGCCAGAAAGCAGCCAAATTTTGAATTAAAGTGCATTACATTTTGGTCCAGAATCACATGCTCTATGAAAGGAGATTACGTTGTCTGAAAAGTTAGTGACCATTTAACTTCTGTAAGCACTGGCATAGTGGGAAGCAAGCTTCCCTGTTCATCTCTTTAGGTCGGTTGGCATAATGTGTGGTGCAATGCACACCTTACACACACCACCATGGGTTAACAAGGAGCTTTCCTCTAGCATATCTTACCCACAAGAGTCAGATCATCTGTGGGTTGCACCAGTCACCTCATAGAATGCTCTATGTGCAGCCATGGGTTCTCATGGGCATCTGTCCACCCTCCTTTTATGAGCCGGTGACAAGATAGCCTACAATGGGTAAAACATATAATAATGTCATTTTGACGGAACAACACTCAAACCTCCAGTGATCTGTAGGAATAGGAGGAGGAGGCAGAGTAAAATGACTTATTCTAAGCAGCTTACGCTCTGCCCGCTCACTTCCTTTGCCTTCTTTAAATATGCCTCCCAACTCAGAAGCCCTCGCATTACAGCTATGGACAAGGAGTTATGATGAATATATTGGGCAGAGACATTCGTTAAGTTGTGGATTTTGTTGTTTGCAATGGATAGATGGAAATCAGCAGCAAATTCACCAAAATTGGCAAAAGAAACTCAAAAAACATCTGCAGTCTAAATATCCTATGAGGCCTCATATTAAAATTGGTTGAAAAAGTTTACATTTTACACTTTTAAAATATGCTGTGGACAGGCGAATGAATGGGTACCTAATAATAATTTCATTATAATTCTGTTACTGTTGGCTCTTCCCGACTTCTAGATTGTCTGTGATGGCTGGACGCCGTCGCCTCGCTAAATGACACACATTCTGAATGAAAGTTAATTTATGAGCAAAGTGAAATGTTGTATAAAGCAAATAAGCATCTTGTAATTATAAGTGGGGAAAATGGCTCAATTATCGTCTGTACTCGCATCTCCGAAGCCATTGAAAACATTGTTTTGTATATTTTTATAACACATTACTATTGGAAATACATTTCTATTCACCTCTATGTACAGTCATGGCCAAAAGTTTTGAGAATGAGACAAATATTATATTTTCACATGATCTGCTACCCTCTGGTTTTTATGTGTGTTTGTCAGATGTTTTTATCACATACAGAAATATAATTGCATTCATATTATGAGTAACAGAAGCTTATATTGACAGTTAGAATGAGTTAATGCAGCAAGTCAATATTTGCAGAGTTGACCCTTCTTCTTCAGGACCTCTGCAATTCTCCCTGGCATGCTCTCAATCAACTTCTGGACCAAATCCTGACTGATAGCAGTCCATTCTTGCAGAATCAATGCTTTAATTTTGTCTGAATTTGTTGGTTTTTGTTTGTCCACCCGTCTCTTGATGATTGACCACAAGTTCTCAATGGGATTAAGATCTGGGGAGTTTCCAGGCCATGGACCCAAAATCTCTATGTTTTGTTCCCTGAGCCATTTAGTTATCACCTTTGCTTTATGGCAAGGTGCTCCATCATGCTGGAAAAGGCATTGTTGAGCGCCAAACTGCTCTTGGACGGTTGGGAGAAGTTGCTTTTGGAGGACATTCTGGTACCATTCTTTATTCATGGCTGTGTTTTTAGGCAAGACTGTGAGAGAGCCGATTCCCTTGGCTGAGAAGCAACCCCACACATGAATGGTTTCAGGATGCTTTACAGTTGGCATGAGACAAGACTGGTGGTAGCGCTCACCTCTTCTTCTCTGAATAAGCTGTTTTCCAGATGTTCCAAACAATCGAAAAGGGGATTCATCAGAGAAAATGACTTTACCCCAGTCCTCAGAAGTCCACTCCCTGTACCTTTTGCAGAATATCAGTCTGTCCCTGATGTTTTTTCTGGAGAGAAGTGGCTTCTTTGCTGCCCTCTTTGAGACCAGGCCTTGCTCCAAGAGTCTCCGCCTCACAGTGCGTGCAGATGCACTCACACCTGCCTGCTGCCATTCCTCAGCAAGCTCTGCACTGCTGGTAGCCCGGTCCCGCAGCTGAAACACTTTTAAGAGACGGTCCTGCCGCTTGCTGGTCTTTCTTGGGCGCCCTGGAGCCTTTTTGGCACCAATGGAACCTCTCTCCTTGAAGTTCTTGATGATGCAATAGATTGTTGACTGAGGTGCAATCTTTCTAGCTGCAATACTCTTCCCAGTTAGGCCATTTTTGTGCAGTGCAATGATGACTGCACGTGTTTCTTTAGAGATAACCATGGTTAACAGAAGAGAAACAATGATGGCAAGCACCAGCCTCCTTTTAAAGTGTCCAGTGGTGTCATTCTTACTTAATCATGACAGATTGATCTCCAGCCCTGTCCTCATCAACACCCACACCTGTGTTAATGGAGCAATCACTGAAACGATGTTAGGTGGTCCTTTTAAGGCAGGGTTGCAATGATGTTGAAATGTGTTTTGGGGGATAAAGTTCATTTTCTAGGCAAATATTGACTTTGCAAGTAATTGCTGTTAAGCTGATCACTCTTTATAACATTCTGGAGTATATGCAAATTGCCATTAGAAAAACTGAAGCAGTAGACTTTGTAAAAATTAATATTTGTATCATTCTCAAAACTTTTGGCCATGACTGTAGCTGCTTTGATTTTCTTCCAAGCATTGGCCATCATACATCAAAAGCAAAAATGGAGCAAACATGTCTACTCAAAAAGTTTGGCATGATTTTGTGACCTACGAGAAGGGGGCTGCCAACAATGTATCATTTACGCTGAAGCCCCACGTTCCAAAAAAATCATTTTACAGTACCTGCAAAGTGGATGGGATTCTGGCTAAAAATCCTCAGCAGAAAAGCTGCATTTTCAAAATTGCCTGTATTTTTGAAAATCGCAGCATGCGAATTATACCTGAAATATTGGAGCTTTCCGTATAGGTAAAATAGGGGCAGAAAGTCAGAGGAAAACTCTGACAAAATAAAAAAATGCAATGTTTCTGATGCGTTTTTTTCCGCAGCATTTTTTTGCTGTGCTTCTCTACGTGGGGCCTTAGCCTATATTTGTAAATGTTTAAAGCTCTATATACACAGATTCTGGTATGGGTGTAGGTGTAAGGTTTAGTAGATGCACCCAGAAGTGTAACTTGAAGCTCCCGGGCCTCTGTGAATAATCTGTAATGGGGCTCCTGCCTACCTTGTTATATTTTATGCAGCAGAGGAAACGTTTGGGCCCCCTCAGGGTCCAGAGATTGGTAGCGACTGCAACCTCCCTATGGCTACACCCCTGGAAGAACCCCAGCTAACATTAAAGAGATTGTCCAGGATAAATCATTTTTAATTTCCGGTGTGCGGTCCTGTCCTGCTGTTCTGATGTCTTCGTGGAGTGGATGTCTAGTCCTCGCCGGCTGTGATGTCCCGATCTCTTCCCTTAGGTCAAGAGCGGCAAGGACTTCCCCCGGAAGAAAACATTTGAGCAGCAGGATTGGACCACGATGCAAGGCAACGAAGCAGCGTGGACAGGTGTATTTTTTTTATTTTTTTCACATCCCCCGCTCTAATTTAAAAAAAAAAAAAAAATTATCCTAAACAACCCCTTTAAGGCTGAAGCCCCACCATGCAGAAAAGATGCTTTTTTTGTTGCAGATTTGGCTGTTTTCTGGGCCAAATAGGAGTGGCTATAAAAAGAATGGAAAATATAAAAGAAGCTCTTATACTTCTCCCTTCTGTTCAATCCAAAAAAGTAGCTTTTCTTCAATGTGTGGCGTTCTCCGACTGATCAGACCTCCACTGATCTGGAGAATGGGGGTCTTTTGTCAAATACAGGGCATGGCACTCTGGTACTCCCATTGAAACGAAAGAAGCGATGTGCACGCTACCCGACCACGGCTCGATTCTTCTGATGAATAGGGGTCTGAGCAGTCAGACACCCCCAATCTACAAGTTATCCCCTATCCTATTGATATGGGCTATTTTTTTTTGTTGGGAAAACCCCTTTAATATTATGTGTATGGTTGGCTTATGCCATGGTATTATTTTGTTGAAGTCTTCTATAAAATCCTAATAGATTTAATTTTTTGAGAGCACAATTCCCTTTTTTAGGAGAATTCCACTTCTTATACCAGTAAAGACCTATTGACCCCTCTACATATCCCTGCTTGAGCATCCGCTTCATCTTTGACACTCTATGAAAATTTAAAAAGTGTATTGATCTGTCCGATGATGATCTGGACTTTATTGATGTACACAACTTGTAAACCTCTACCCGCCCTTATGGAAGGAAATGACCTACAGGCACACACTTGCTTCAAATGGATTTGAGAACATTGTATATTTTCTTGATAAAGAAGTTTTCATACTATTCTTTTTTTTTTATTGAAGAATTCAGAAAATATCAATAGCTCTACAGACTTCAATTTAGGAAACTAGACGCTAAGTTTCAGGTTTTTATTAAAAAAAAAAAAAAAATCACAATTTTACAATGTTTTCAACTCAATAAGACAACAATAAGGCCAACCACAGACAACTGTGTTCGACCCATGGAAAAAAGTCCCATGGAATCTTGCTTGCAGCATTCAGGACAGTAAATGAGACTGATATATGGACCGTTTTTCACAACCGGAACATGACCCTCACATGTCAATATTATATGGATTAGTAGAGCATGAGCATTTAGAAGAAAAAATTGTAGCCTATTTTACATAAAATTTTGACAAATCAGAAACTTTTTTCAATTGTAGACTTCCTTTCCAAGTTAATCGAGTTTCGAGACCACTTGGGGACCCGAAAAACGAAACCGAATCCACTTAAAAAGCAGTTACCTACGGAAATCTGCAGACCCTATAGTCTATATTGGGGCCCACTGGGATTCCGCCCGAAAAATACTGATGGAATCCCCGAACGGAATCCGGGTGCAGGTGTGAACCCAGCCTTAATCTGTTTTTCTATTTGTTAGAAGACTATGAATTTGGTGAAATTAAGGTGTCAGGTTTTGATCAATTTTACTAATTAACCACAATTCCACTTCCTGTCTAGTGTGCATTTGCAGTTCTTTTTTTCTGATTCCTGAAGGAAAATCAATGAGATATTATTACTTTGGTGTAAAACATTGCAGCTTCCTAATTGGAAAAATATTGAAATATCCAAAAAGTTGGAAACACATCCAAAGTTGGGTTAGCATATAATACAAAGCCCATCAAATATATTTTGCTTCCTTCTCATTTTTTATAGAAATATTGGTAGTCCTATGCACAAGAGTGGTGCTGCTATAGGGACTGTAGATGTAGCAGTTGCATCTTTACCCCGGTGCCTGAGGAGCCCTAAATGACCCTATGAGTGACACATGTGAAAAGTCCTGCAAGGTTTCAATATGAAAATGGTGGATCCTATTATAGTCTATGGTGTACGTGGGTTTCTGCATGTAACCACCTTTTAAGCGGACAGGATCTCAGTCTTTGGGGTCTGCATGGGGAAACCCAAACGCTAATGTGAACCTTGTGTAAAGCTATAGGAAAGTGACCTAATTCATCCATATGTTACTTATCCTGGAGTATCTCCACCAACAAAATGTTTTTATAGTTTAATCTATGGTAAGACCCAGGACTGTTTCCAACTAAAGGAATCCTCATCCAAGATGCCATTACTGCAGTAACAGGTGCAAGTCATTGAAATAATATCCCCTTGAGATTTATTGGGTATATGCCAGGGAAGAGAAAACCAGTTCATAACGAGTTCGGTTCATTATGAATTTTCCAAAAAATTTGGGTTTGCAACACATTAACCACTATGGAAAAAAAATTTCCAGGGGCACCCATACCAAAAAAAAAAAAAGGTTTTTTAAATCACAGCATGTCAATTCTACCTATGGAAACGCTGGTGTTTTCTGTGTAGATATAATAGGGACAGAAAATTCGCAGGGAAAAACTCTGCGGACTTTCTGTGAAAAACGCTGCGAAAAAAAGGTGATACGATTCTGCCATGGTCTTTTCCGTATCGCCTTTTGGCTGCGGCTCGCTATGTGGGGCCTCAGCCTCACGCTGTTATATGCGGTCATCTTTCCTATCAGAATGTCGCTGTCCCTGGAAGGTTTACAAGGCACCCTGAGTGATGCAGAACCCCTACTGGGAATTGCCCACTGTTAACAACCCCATAACCCCCTTTTACCACCTTCCCCAGGTGTATAAAAAGCTCAGACTTGCCAATCGAAATCACACATTAGGTCCAGTGTCTTTAGGGGGCCCCGCTGATGCCCCACTGATTTGTTAATAGGGCCGTATTTTTCAGTCAGTAATGAATGCTATAAACTTACTGATCCCTGCTCCTGCCCACAGTATCCTCCTCCATTTCATCTTCAGCCTCTAGGGGGCTCCATTCTAAGCAGCATCAGGACATAATGTGTAACGCACAGGGCCTCCTGGAGGCTGAAGGGTAAAGGGGAAACGGAGGAGGTCATGGGCAGGAGGGCGGATTGGTAAGTGAACAGCCGCCATTACCTGCTGGAGTAATACAGAAGGTAGAAGCCTAAAGTCACTGTATGGGGGGCATTTACTGAATGGGGGCCTGTAAAGGGGGCAAATATTGTATGGTAGCCACTAAAGGAGACTTGTACTGCATTGGGGCCAATAAAGGGGCAGTATACTGTGTGGGGAGACCAGAAATGCGGGGGAAAAATCACTGTGTAGGGGTCAATAAAGGGGAAAATTTACCATGATGGGGGTGAGTAAGGGAGAATTATACCATGTGGGGGCCCATAAAGGGGGCTTTATACTGTATGGAGGCCAGTAAAGGGGGCATTTTACCATATGGTTGAAGTAAAGGGGGTTTTATACCATGTGGCAGCCAGAAAATGGGGTTTTATACCATGTGGGGAGCAGGAAAGAGACAATATATCATGTGGAGGCCGGTAAAAGGGGTTTCATAGGGTGTTGGAGCGAATAAATGGGCCATTATACCACATGGTTGCCAGGAAAGAGGGCTTTATACCACGTGGGTCCCAGGAAAGAGGGCTTTATACAATGTGGGGGCCAGGAAAGGAGATGTTATACCATGAGGCGCAGTAAAGGGGGCTTTATACCATGTTAGAGCCAGTAAAGGGATGATCAGCAGATGATGTTTTGCTTTGACTTTCTGCCATGGGGAACTGGAGAGCTGGAAAATTAAGAGGAATTTGAGGCAGAAATCCATCTCAATTCCTCTTCATTTTCCATCATCTAATCAGACCCTTACTTTTTCCTGACCCTCTGAGAACTACAACCATCAGCAGACCCATATCTTCAGGACCTACTGAGAGTTATAGTTTACTCTTACCCACCAATATACCATTATGCAGCTGTAATGGCTGAGACAGAAATCTCAGCCACGTAACCCCTTATATGGCGCTGTCAATATAGACTGCAACACCTCTAGTCATGTAGTCTGGAAGTCAGGGTAATGTAGTCAGGTAGTTAGGTAATGTAGTCAGGGGTGATTTATCAAGAACAATGGTTTCCACCCGCCGAAATTTGTGCCTAATTTATAAGGAATTGCACATCTCATCATAATTTAGGCACATTCTCCAGGGTCTCAAACATGTAGCCCCTAAAGCTGTTATCTATGGCCAGCAGGGACTGGAAGGCAGCAGGCACTTCTGGTCTCCTTGTGACATCAGTGGCAATGGGGGACTGCTGAGGCCTATGATTTGGCATCAAGAGTCACGTGGGGAACATCAACTTGATAACGCTTTGACGCTTTGAAAAATTTGTTACAAAGCCTTAGCTACAAAGGAATAGATGGAGATACTGTTCTGGACATTGGCAAATAAACCTTAAAATTTGTGTTTCTCTGTTGAGCATTGCCACGTCTATATGTTTGTACTAAATTTTGTATAGTGAGAATTTGAAGTCTGCAATGAAATTCGTGGGAAGGTATCTGACTAGTATTCCGTCAATGCTGTTTTTATGGAATTATCAGAAAGACCTTTTCAACTTCAGTTAACTTTAATCTTCAATAAATGTGTAATGTCTAAAAATACCCCCTTACATCTGTCAATCATGTCTCCCTATAGTTGTAGCAAAGCACTTGCAATTCTCAGCTGTGGGATACAACGATGAGTTATCGATCAAACACTCCTTTATGAAATCCACTATTGGCAGGATTCGTTCTACAGGCTAGTAAACAGGCAGAGAGAAATTGCCAATGGATATTGGACTGCTAAACAGCGAACTGCGCAAAATGTAATTGGGATTCAACTTAAGACAGAAAATAAAATCAAAAAATAATAAGGAAGAAGGATGTCAGAAATAGTAGCGCCGCTCATGATCATCCGCTACGTCTAGTATGGGACTTGGCCTCATTAAAATAAAAATTACTATTTCCAGAAATGAAGAAGAGCAAAGGCAAGGCATTCTAATATGCACGCTCCACAACTAGAGATGAGCGAACTGGTTTGGAACAAACCGGATTCTTCTCAAATTTTCGTAAAGTTTCAGGTTCGACCCAAACTTTTTGGTGTTCTCCATCCATGAATCACTTTTTACCTTTCCTCAGCATTCAAAACCTACTCTCCCCCAAACCATGAGCGTTAAATTATGGCATATTACTACTACTACAGCATGTGGTTGGAAGGGGATAAACACAGAAACCTATATTTGCAGAGGAATAACTGTGACCCTAGGGCCTGAGCATAGTCGCATCCAGATCCTGATGTAGGCAAGTATCAGAAGTTTTTAGTGCAGGTTGGGAGACTTGGTACAGATTTTACATTAGCTCTATACTAGTATAATGTATATTTTCTGGTCGACATGACATGGAAATTTACATTTGCACAGTAAAACAAAATAATAACTCAAAGTAGAAAATTGAAATATTTCCTAAGCTCTGAGCTCATGGATGATGTATTACCGTATTGTACTGAACCTTTCTAGTGATATGTAATAATAAATAAACCAGTACATATCAGTCACAAGAATATTGAGCACAAATGGTCCTAGTGATTTTATGGTGCAAATTATAAACTAGTCTAGGGTGAAATGCAAATATCATAGGTTTGGATTGACGGACAGGGAAAAAACAAATTGAGGAACTTTTTAATATTGAATAATCTGTAACTAAATATAGAGGGCTGACAATATACACAACGATACTGGTTGTGTGTAGAGATGTGTGAATCGGTTCATAACAAACCGTGTTCAACCCAAATATTCCCAATTGTTCAGTTTTTAGCAAAATGAACAATTTGGGATTTGTCTTGGACTATAATAGGTTGAAGCCCAGGGGAGGTGACAAAAATAAAAAACATTTATACTCGTCTTCCGTTAGCTTTTCTGGGTCTCCTCACAGTGTTGGGCGCTCTGTCATTGCCTCCAGGGTAACGTCTGGCACTCTACTGTGACATCATGTGCCCGGGGTCACCGTTGAGGCTTGTGATTTGGCCACAGTGGTGACGTGGGCACGCATAGCGTCATGACGTCATATAGCCCATGCCACCAGAGACTAGGGAGTGATAGGGCAATAGAAAGGAGCCTTATATGATGTGTTTAGTGTATAGTGTTACTATCCTGTATTATCTAGGTCTTCAGCAATACAAGCAAGCTGACATTAAATCCCCTGATCTCTGCAGACCCCGCCCAAGTCAACACAGCAAAACTGTAGAGAACAGGAAGTGTCAGTCTATTGTTTTTGCTCTTGTGACCAGTAGTGAAGGGCAAAACTTGCAAGATTCATTTTGCAAATTCACAAGACTTGCTGTGAATTATTTTTTTGTTACGGAAGTGAAGGCAAATTTGATTATTGCATTCTTGGATCTCTTCAATTCCCAGAGTATAATAATCAAAAGGCTATATATAAAAAAAAAATCTTTCCTGGGCTTTGTTGTTGCATCCTCTGGTGTTTTGCTCTTTTCTCACCATGTCCTCTGTCCTCCAGGTCAATGGTGAGACCTGTAAGTCATGTCTTTGACATCATATACCGAAGTCCAATCACAAGCCTCATTTGTGACCTGGGGTCTGAAAGACATGGTGGCCGACTTGGAAGAAGATTAGAACACCAGAGGATGCTGCAGAGCCCAAAATCATGATTTTTTTTTATTTTTACTGACTCTCCCTGACTTTAATTGTTATACTACTGGCCCTGAAGAAACTCCAAAGAATAAATATCAAATTTGGTGGAACCCCCAAAATTTGGGGTTTGACCAAACAGGAATTTTTAGAAAACTCATCACAAACCAGTTTGACCAGCTCTAGCGACCAGTGTGTATAAGAAAATGTGATGTAGTCAAGTAAGGAGAGCAATGGGCATCCATTCCACTGCACATGTACCAGGCGAATTACAGCTCAGGAGACAATCAGCAACCAATATTTCCTTGATGGACACTAAAACTCCAGCAATAGTCCATAAAGACACTAAACTGGTGGGGTAGAATGTCACATGAAAAGGCACAGCTAAAAAATAACTTGCAACACTCAGAATGCAGCTCTGGATGTAACAAATATATGATGAGTCAGAACAAGAATTGTAAAAGAAATTGAAAAATGATCCACCGCTTTCCGCACGTTCCATGCTCTCCTTTTTTGAGTCTTATAATTTGTTTATTTCTAATTTAATGTTTCAGTGTTGCCAGAAAAGTCTGACTACAAAACACAAAATCGGAGACCTGTAAGAGCCTTTATGAGATGGATTCCCAGCTGGATAGTCTACAGTTGAAAGTTGCCTTATTTTTAATTTAGTTTTCCAATTTCACTTTTTTTCTTTCTTCAAAACACATTACAACAAGTTCTTAGAGAAATGTACAGAGTGCATTATTGGAAAATGTTGACCATGAGTTAGCAGGGTGTTTAGTAATTGTGATCTGACTGAGAAAAGCAATGTAACTAGAAGAATCTAGAAAAAAAAAAACACCTTCTTAGGCAAGCTTTGTGGGTGACCGAATGGCTGTATGCAGTGTCCTCTCCCAAGACAGGTTAGTATTTTCTGAGAAACAGTGTTTATTGCAAGGTAGGTGCTGCAGAGTGTATAATGGTGTGTTTACTTTGCAGATGCAATGTGTAGAGGTGTAACGTTGGTTGCACCTAGGTGTTGTGCCATAGGAGGAGTTGTTTGGCATGTCCAGTGGTATGACTCTCTACTAGATGCGGTCTGATGCTTGGTTATGCCAGTATGAAGGCAGGCTGTATGAGAGTGGTCTTTGTTCCTTTAAAGGGCAGTTGACATAGCGAATCTGTTTCACTGGTCGGCCCACATCCAGAGGCCAGATGCCTAGTCCATGAGTGTGGTAGGGCTGTAGGAACAGGAGTGTTCACTAACCACCTCATGTTTGTAGGTTCCTGGGTAACTGAAGTTACGAGTTAGCGTACGTCTTATCCTGTGTGTACTCATTACTTGTCTTGTTAACTGCTTTCCCTTAGCTCAAATTATCCTGATCCCACAACAAAACCGACGTCAAATATGTCACTTACTTGGAGAAAGGAAAGTATGGTTGCTAGTATGATAGAGGATTGGTAGTGGAAAGAACCAGGGGCGTAACTTGAGGGGGTGCAGAGGGTGCAGTCACACCAGGGCCGAGGAGCCTTATGGGGCCTCATAAGCACTGGCATCAGTATTAAGATTGCAGCTTCCATCTGGCCCATAAACCAAGGATACCCACAGATTACCCTAACCACACTAAGGTTGATCAAACTCCTTAGCATGAGGTAGGGGGCCCCGGACAAGAGACTGCACTGGGGCCCACAAGACTTTAGTTACGCCACTGGAAAGAACAAAGGTATATACTAGTTTTCCATTTGTGATTCTTTGCTCCTGCTGTTATAGCACAGCAAGGTATTTGTTGCTGTGTTTCAGTTCAGCCAGTGCTATTACTCCTCTGGTTATGATGGAGTTAAACTTTGTAGCTATTTGATTGACATTCCTCCTTGCCAATCAAGCCTAGGGCGGATTCCTTTTATATAGTTTTCCAGCCCGCTCCTTGATGCTTGTTATTGCTTCTCTGTGCGTGCTGGCGATATACTGTTTGCTGTTTATATATATTTCTGACCTTGGCTATTCCCTGTGACTACTCTTTTGGATTCTGATTCTGTACTTCGCTGCTCGACTGGTTCTGACCCTTGGCTCTCTTTACTACCCGTTCCTATTTTTTTTGTCCTGTCTGCGTTTTGTGTATTCACTTGCATCATAGGAAGGGACTGTCACCCAGTTGTCCTCTACAGCCTAGGGTAGTTGAGGCAACTAGGCAGGGACTTGAGGAGGGTTTAACAAAAGGACTCACTGTCTTTGTTGTTCCCCTTCTTCCCAGGTTCCAGCAACTCGGGGAATTGCTCAGGCAATTCCCTAACACCTAGGCAGATAAGACAAATTCGGGGAATTGCTCAGGCAATTCCCTAACACCTAGGCAGATAAGACAAATGGAGTACTCCACCCCCAGGCATATGTAAAACAAGCTTCCTAAAACACGTATGCACATTTTAGAAACATATTTATACTAATTACATAAGTTCTCTTAAATAATTCTATTAAAAATATGACTTGTCTAGCAAAAAATAAGCCCTCTATGTCAATGGTAGAAAGGTATGTCTAAATACAAAAATGAAAAAAAAAATTCTTGATGGTTGTGATGCTGGGAGTCCAGGACACACGAAAATGTTGGGTCCAGGAAATATGTCTAATACAGTATATGATCCATATTTCACGGACCAAATATGTCCATGTAAAGCCAAAATTATGATTGACGCTGGCAAGAGCCAATGTTTAGAGTCATTTAAGAGTCAGGTTGGTAGTTGTCAGTGATTCCAATAGATTTTTATATATATATAGTTTAGGTTTCAAATGTCAAAGTCAACAAAATAAACCTTTTTGATTTGGTTAAAAAAGGACAACTACAAAAGGACAAATAAAGATCAACAACAGTTTTCTGGTGGGGTGAAGAGCGGGGCAGGCAGGGGCAGGGGCACCACACCCAACATGCTTATAACTCACGTCAGTTTTTTGGCTTGAATCATACAGGACTGGTAAGCATACACTTCCATTCAGGCACATAGGGGAGTGCCTGATTTTTTGGAAGAACCCGAAGGCTCTTGATAATTCAGGTGCACTTTGCACCAGTCGAAGCCTTTATGAAGACTGGCATACAAAACTCCAGTTTTATTAAATCTGCCCCAGTACCTCATAAGCAACCACAGGACACCAACTAAATTTTTTATTAACCCCTAAACCATCCTCGACCAATAGGGATATTAAGGAAATTATTCGGACATCAATGTCTTCTTGTGATTTGTTCAATGTAGAAAATACAAAGAAAATATCTCCTTATTTTCAGAGACAGTGCCGCTGAGAATGGAACATCAATAATGTCTTTAATAAACCACTGGACCACCAGGGATAATAAGAAACAACTGTTCCATGTAAATGATGAATGAACCACTAGAGCACCAAATATGAACAAAAAGTTTTTGGATATGAACAAGTAGGGTATGAGTAGACTTGTATAAGGATGTAACAAACCACTGGTGGCATTGAGGTTATCCATAATATGGAGCGATTAGTCACACCTTCATGGTTTGGGCCTAAATTAGTTTAGGAACCTAAAATGTCCTTGACAAAGGGTATTCAATGCAAAATATGGGATACTTAAAGTCCTGCTGAATATTCATCTTCCAGTAGGAAATGTTTGGTGGCTTCTACAGCTTCGAGACTTGATGTAATGAATTTTCATCACGTCCCTTCAGTTACTTTAGTATTAGCATCTGACATTGAATCGATAGCAGTGTATGAACATTTTCTAATAACCCTTAAATTAAATTTAGGACATTGCCCCCATAGGAATCTTAAATTTGTAGACATCTTGAGTTACGATGCCTCGTAGACATGTATTCAGAAATATCCTAAGTTTGAAGATGTCCTGATTTAAAATATGTCTCCATATGGATAGCTAATGAAGAAGTTGTAAAATTTAGTTTTTTAAGCATTCCCTTAAAGTGGTTGTCTTAGTAATGGCATTGATATCATATCACTAGAATATGCCATCCATCCAATGGTGGAGGTCCAATCACTGGGGCACCACAGATTTTTAGAATAATGTGGTAATAGTGTTAGGAAACTGATGTGCAGGTGTAATGGCAACAGACACTGAACACACAGAATGACACTTATAAGCAACACAATTTAGTTACAGTAACTTTTTCACAACACTTCAGCGGTATGCCTGTGGAGAGGGAGTTTCCCTCTCTTCCTAAATGTAGTCTTCAGAGGCAACCTTGCCCCTTCCTCGTACACAGCATAAACAGCAGAGAAGTCTCTTAGTGGAATGGCTTATTAAACTTGCAAAGTCAGGGCAGGATGATGTCCTTCTTCTTATCCGAAGCACCAGCAGGTACTCTCTTCTGCCTGATTTCTGGTCACAATTGTCGGTTACTCGGGCTGTGATATTTTGGTCTGGCCTCATAGTCTCTGCTCTGAGGTATGCTCGATTCGAGGGGAGTTCTGCAACTCCAGTTATTTTTTGCTGGATGAGTTATGGTTTTCAATTACACTAACTTGGCCCTACAAATAACTTATTTATTAACTTTCATTAAGGGGTAATTTGGTCACAGCAAGCTATATTAATTTCAATGGGATGAACATAGATAGCTGAGTATTAGGTTTCAAACTCTGATTCCACTCAAAACTGGGGTGCAAAGCAGCCCAGTTCTTATGATCTATGAGTCCTATGGTTGGACCCTAACTGATCAGCAAGTTATATCTTTTCTTTTGGATAGTAGGAAACTTGCTGTGTCTGGAATACCTCTTAATAAGGCAAATAAGACTTGTAAGATGAATAATTTTGAATCTGTGACCTTTGACCCTAACAAGGTACCCCACTATAGACAGGATAGTGCAGTAAAGGAGACACAGCACAGTTTAATGGATCAGAACTTTACTCTAGCTGAGACATAAAGCATAAATGTCAAAAACAGTGGCACTTAGCATGACAAATACAATCTTTGATGTGTATTCAACTTAATGGTTACAGTCTCTGATAGGTACACAGTTTGGTGGTTACAAGTAATGTCACATAATTTGCCATTCACAGTCTCAGATGGTCACAAAACTAAGTGGTTATGGTCTCAACAGGACATATGATTTGTCAGATACAGTTAATGACACACAGTTTGGTGGTTACAGATTATAATGTGTATACACTGTGTTGGTTACAAGTAAAGTCAAACAACATGGTAGCTACAGTCTCTGTTAGGTTTACAAGGCAATGTTCCATACTTACTGATTTCAGAGCCATGGTGGTTTTGGTACATTATCAGCCTCTGGTCACACTATCAAGCTGAACTGACAAGGCTTAATCCCTCAGTACAGGAACATTCTGGAAGTTAAAGCACTTGCAGGAGGCACAGTATGGCCATGGAGCACACTCTCCTGCTTATACCAAGATATGAAGTTATTCCCTAGTGATAGCTTATGGGATAAAATGACTTAGCTGGGACTCTTATTGGGGCTCCTGTTCCCCCATCTGGGTGAAGTATGTGCCCTGCTGCTCTATTATTTCTTCATGGGAAACCCAGAGATGTCTCAGTACAGTGTTTGGCTATCTCCAATGCTTAACATGGGATAACTTCATATCTTGGAACACCGCTTTATTAAGGCAAGAATCTGATTCAAGGTCTAGGTGCTTGAAGTCGTCTGAAGGATTTTCAGGGTCACTCTCTTTAATGTGATGAATGCTGGCTCATCTCGCACATGACAGATTTTCTGTACTCTGCATACTACATAAGGCATGTCACAACACTCCATAATACAGTCTAGTAAAGTCTATGTGGTGCCAGGTTGCTGTGTCTACACGCATGACCAGAGATCTCACCAGCCAATGGTTCCCATCCGTATACTGTGCAGACAGTGAGAACATTGCAATAATTACTGGTTTATTTTCTAAATCTAGTCCTGTTGACAGTGAACCTATTAGGCATTGCCCTTGTCAGGGTCTAATAGGTACAAGGACACTAAAGTGCTAGGGACATTATTAGCTGTTATGAGTTGGGGTAACAGAGGGATTCCTTTTCCATCTGTCACCAATTAGCTGTTGCAGTTCATATTTATGTCGGCATTTGAGGGGTTAAACAGCCAGGACCGGAGTACATTGATGAAAAAGTAAAGTTATATTGGAAGGTACATTCCAGGACATTATCTTATTATTTCCTTAATCACCTTGTAATGAGCTACATTAAGAATTAAAATGGAAAATAGCTTGCAGAGCCAAAAGGGCAGGTAGGCTGTAATGTGCCTGCCTCTAATGTGCATCTCAGATGAGGAAGGAGAATGTCCGAGATGATGTGGACATTTCCATTTTCATGTTAGGAAATTGCTGCCAAAAAGGTGAACAACCGTGAAGTCAAAAGTTTTACCATGTACACTAACAAATAGGATATTCTCTTACAGTAATGTCTCCTATTATAGCGTCTATTACGGAGATAAAACTCACAACCCTATTAAATTCACTAATGAGGTCGACCAGTTATGGGATCACTTATCTCCTAGCCACAGGATATACAGTCATAGCCAAAAAGTTTCGAGACTGATACAACTTTTGGTTTTCACAAAGTTTGCTGCTTCAGTGTTTTTAGATCTTTTAGTCAGATGATTCTATGGTTACCGAAGTACAATTATAAGCGTTTCATAAGTTTTAACCTTTTATCGACGAATATAGCAAGTTTATGTAAAGGCTCAATATTTACAGTGTTGACACTTATTTTTCAGCTTCTGGGCCAAATCCAAACCGATGGCAACTTGCCTAATCTGTGCTTGGAGTTTCTGTGTTTTTTTTTTTTGTTTTTATTTGAGAATTGACCACAGGTTCTCAATGGAATTGAGATATGGGGAGTTTCCATGACAGTGCGATGAACAGTGCATTGTTCATTGCACTGTCGGCTTTCCCGGTATGTGCCCAGGTGGTGGAGACATCAGTGCCGAAATTAACTTCCTACTGTCGGAAGGGCGTTCCTCACAGCCTAGCGTCATCGTTGGGCGGTAAGGAAAGCCCTTATGACAGTACAAGGCTATGTTATAGTTGGAGGGGGCGTTCCTCAGAGTCCAGTGATGACACTAGGCTGTGAGAAGCACCCATCTGACAGTGGGGAGATATCGGTGCTGAAATTAACGACACCTATATCTCCACCACCGAGGCACATACCAGGAAAGTCGACAATGCGCTGAATTCAACTATGGAATTGAACTATGGAAAGAGTTGGAGTTGGAACTCGACAGGGAAGGTTTTTCCAAACAGAATGGAAAACTAAACATAGAATTTCAGTGGATGTAGGTTTAGGTGGAATTTAGATTTTTCATTTCATTCACTCCATTTTTCATTCACTCCATTTGATCCATTGACAAATATAAATATACTATTAACACTTCCATTTTTGAAAGTATTCTTACTTTGTAAAATGTTTCTGCGCCTAAATAAAACTTTTGCACAACACTGTATTATTATTTTTATCCCCCTTCCTGGTTTTTGTGGTATTTTGAATTGTGTCCCACTTGTTGAATAAATAAAGAATTTTAAGTAATAGATTTTGCCCCTTTTTCTCGAACTCGAATTCTCTGCAAATATATTATTTTACTGAAACTTTTACTATTTAATGTCTCACTTTTTAAATATTTTTCTGAATTGTACATGCCATTACATGCAATTTGTAACAAATCTTATTTGTAGTAAGGGTCTCTTCCTTCTATTCTATGTCTGCATGCTGCCTATAAATATTCATGAACCTCTTCAGTCCCCTCATCTTCAATATCACAGTAACTGAAGACACAAAGCATAGGAGAGGGAGGGGATGCTGCTGCAGTCTTTCTACCTGAGTCTGTGCTGGGACTCATGCTGTGGTAGGGAAGGGAAAGCTTCAAGTGGGACACATCAGACCGGTCAGTAGCCAAGCACAAAGCTTAGTTCTCTAGCTTCACCACAGGAAATGTATAGCAATTATACAACGGAGAAAGAAAAACTCAAATATACAAGTTAGACACATTTCTGTCTGCAATACATTCAATATACTTTCCATCTGTAGAGTAAAAAAGATTGTAATGTTCTTTATAAAACAAGTACTCTTCAATAGATTTAGTCAGGGGTGTAGCTACAGTAGATGAGCCCTAGATATGAGTGAACTTGTATGGAATGAATTGGATAGGTCCCGGATTCTCCAAACCTTTTGGGGTTCACCGCCCACGAATTGCTATAATACTCTTAAGCTCCCCGTATAGTATAATAAGTGAAGTCCCAGGGGAGGTGTGGAAACATAATAAACACTTATACTCATCTTTCCTTACTTCTCCTGGACTCCCCTCAGAGTCCTCTTTGGTCATCTTCCAGCCTCTTTTAGCCTTGGGGCACTGCCAAGACCTGTGACTGGTACTCAGCAGTCACATGGAGCACTCCAATGTCATTACACTTGTGTTAAAGCACCATAATGCCCTATGGTCACTACGAAGTCAAAATCATAGGCGTCAGTGCTGATAGAGTGTGTGATGTCAGATGGAGGCCAGAAGTGGCATGAAGAGGATGCCGGGAAACACTGGATTCCACAAAGATGCCTAGGAGAGGTGAGGCAAGGTGAGTATAAGTGTCTGTTATTTTTCTTCACTCCCCTGGGCCTCCACTTATTATACTGTGGGGTGTAAAGAAACCCCTAAATATAATAGTGATCCTTGTGTGACAAACCCAAAAAAAGTATTCTGGAACTTTTAAAAACTTCAGGTTGAGCCCAGTTCTAAACAAATCAGTTCAGCCATCCGTAGTGAACACCCTATAATCACTAATATAATAACAATGTGAACCCATAGCATCTGCAGAATCTACAGCTTGTCTAAACATTGCAAATTAAAACCACTACCTAGCAATATACGGTATTGCACAATTGTTTTCATCTTTTGGGCTGACTATTTAATGGGTTAAAGCTAGACAAAAATGCATCTACAAAACATATTATTTTACAATGGCTTCAACCAGAGCTCGGTTTTGGAACCAACATCCTCTCTTGTCTCCTGCCTGGGCCCATGCATCATTAACTTTACTAAATAACTATTGGTTCCTAGTGGTTTCAGACTTTTGTCCCCAATGTGAATTGGCCAATTCACCTTCACGTATGTGTCCACTGAACTGTTTATTACATTCAGCCTCAGAGATATTTCCAGTCCCTTGGCATTGATGTGAGGCTATTTATTTTTTAGTTGGCGTTTCACTGTTTATTTCCATCCATGTCAATTTACATAAAGAGAGTGATAAGTTTTTATGTTAACACTATGTACCGTATATATGTTGAGTATTTCTCTGGTATTAAAGCCTAATTCTACCTGGATTAGCACTAACAATTGTGTAGAACCCCCAATCTGTTTTGTCTTTTCACTCCCGTCTTCCAAGAGCAATAACTTTTTCTTATTTTTCTGTTAATGCAGCCATATGGGGCTTGCTTTTTGCAAGACAAGTTATATTTTATTCACACCATTTTACCTGTAACGTTTTTTTGAAGAACTATTTACATTTGCTGGAAAGGAATGGCAAAAACAGCATTTCAGAAAATGTTGGGGCTTTGGTTTTTGGGTATTGTTTATAGGGCATTGTGCAGTATAGATGACATGTTAACTTTACTCTTCAGGCCAGTACAGTTATGGTAATACCATATTTCTTTTTTAAGTTTTTCCTGCTTTTGGAATAAAAATAAAACAACAAAAATACTTTCAAAAAAATAATTTTTGTGTCACCACATTCTGAAATAACTTTTTTTTTATTTTTGTCACGGGGGTTGTTAGATGGCTTGTTTTTTTGGGAAGAGTTAATGTTTTCATTGGCATCAATTTAGCTTCTATACAAATTTTTGTTTACTTTTATTTCATTTTTGGTGGAACAAAATAACAAAAAGATAAATTTCTGCCTTTGTTTTTAACATGTTTGGGGGATTGTACAAACCCCTTTGCAGCACTGCAGTTTATATTTGGTGGATATTGGGATCACATATTCTGCTGACACTGGCGGTTCAAGTTGCCTTATAAAGTCAACCTCATTTAGTTTACATTACTAGCCACATATACGGTACTAAACTGGTCTGTAATACAACACATTGTCATTGTCTGTTACAGGAGCTCTATATTATAATCTTCTTTTAAAGTGGTTTCCAGCCCTATAACATTCTTGACTTATCATCTGGCTAGTCATCAAGTGAAATTCGGCAAGGGTCTGATACCCAGGCCCACTGCAGATAAGCTGTTTGAACAAGCCCCAGCATTCAGGTGAGTGCTGCGACCTCTTCACACAAAGCCAATTACAGCGCTATACATTTTACAGTGGTTGTGCTTGGTATTACAGCTCAGCTCCATTCACTTGAATGGAATGGAGCTGCAAACTAGGCATGTCACCAATGAACTTGACTTCACATGGTCTGTGAAGTGGAAGTGACGCTCAGGGAGTATTGCTACTGCTTCAAACAGATGATCTGAGGGGTTCTGGGTGTCAGATCCCCATGGATCATCAATTGATGACCTATCCTAAGGATACGAGAGAAAATGCACAGGAACAAGATGAAGCCGTATTATTTAAAGTGCAGACATCTCCACCATTCCATCCAGCACAAAAGCAAAAAACACATCTGATGCAAACGGATCAACAGACCTGACTCCTTGCTGGAAACAAAAAATTGTGGTGTGAAAACAGCCATATAATTTTATATATATATATATATCTATATATATATAGATATATATATAGATATATCTATATATAGATATATATATCTATATATACTCTTATTATTACTGTTGTTCTTATTTTTTGTGTCTTGCTGTTTTTTTTTATCAAACAATAATTACAATAATCATTTTTATAATAATACTAAATATAACAATTAGTAACTCCCTCTCATTATTTATTTATTGATCTGCTTTTAGCCCTTGAAATTGGTTTCTTTATACTTTTAATTATCAGTATTTTTATAGGTCTGTTTTACCTCTGCTAAATAATTGTAAGCCCTCCGACCCCCTATGTCATTACCCAGGGGCGGACACACACAGCGGAGGGCCCCTGTGCAAGAATAGTTATGTTTTCCAACATTTCAGCATAAATGACCACTTTACAGGGGCTTAGATAAAGGTTCATGGGCCCTGATGTAAAAGTTCTGCTTGGGGCCCCACCATAATTACGACCTCGTTCATGATTGCCATATCTGTCAGTAATTTCCGGCTGTATCGCTGGGTTCCTAAAGTGACCCATTGCTGCAACTATAACAGCCAGGGGCCCCCTTCAAACCCGCTGCAAGTTAACAATACCCTCTACAAGTAAATAAGGCTTCCCTTGTGGTCCCTGCAAGGTAACAGTGTCCTCTTGTGCCCCTAGTAAATTAATAATGCCCTCCTTTGTGCCTCCCGCAAGGTAACTGTGCCCCGCTTTGTTCTCCCAATAAAGTAACAGTGTTTCACAAGGCAATAGTGCCATCTTCTGGCCTGACTAATGGGGGGCACAAAGGGGAACTAATCCCTAAGTCACATAAGGAAATAGTGCCTCCCATGCGTAATAGTCTCCCCTTCCACATAGGTAATAGTGCCCACCACAGTTAATAGTGACCCCCACAGCTATAATTCACTCTCACATAGGTAATAGCGCCACCAATAATTGTTAGCCGTGAACTTCATTATCTTAATCATTTACCCTCAATATACAGTAGGCAGCTGCTAATAGGGCTCCTGTGTATGGGGCACCACGGGGCACATATTATATGTCCACCCCTACCATTATCACTTTATTCATCTCTCTGTATTTTATTACATCTTCTAGTATTACAACCTCATAGCTGCATCAAAAGACAAACCCTGAAGCTCAGCCGGGCTGACAGCAGAGAACAGAGGAGGTAGAAAACCGATAAAGAATAGCAGCCGAGAACAGATGAGCCATCAGAAGAGAAGTAAGAATGAATGAATGATACTAGGGGAATAGAAAGGCTAAATAAATTCCTAATGTGAGAGCCCAAGAAAAGATAAAAAATCACCCCATATACAAAAAAGTCTGGGCACTAAGGTACTATAAATAGAGGCGACATAAAAGGAGCATAGAGGAAATGTATCGATCCTCATGAAAATGCTACAATTGTGTTAAAAAATACACAAAGTAATAAAAGGCCGAGTGAGCTCAGAGAGGAATGATGTCTGCACATTTATATGATTAAATGGAGGAACCCATTAGAGAAATAAAATCCAAGCATAGTTTATCTCGGTGTTTGCCGAGAGAGACTGGGAAATGGATTAAAAACATGACTGCACGCAATAAAATGAAGTGACCCTGTCACCAGCACATTATTATCAAGAATACATAATCATACATGAAATTCCTTTAATCCAGCATCTCCTAATCCACATAGTCTGATCATCTAAACTCGTGTTTCCTGCTATAATGTGGAGATTTCACAAGATTAAAAGCAGACGAAAAAGACAGAACCAACATTTTTAACCTTATATTTTTGGTGTTCTTTGTAGGAACAAACAAGTTCTCCTTGAGCACCACCTATTGGATGGAGCTCTAAGAAACCTTTTCTAAGAAACCTAGTGACATGGACTGGGATTAAAGCCAAACTAGAAAGGAAGAGAGACCTATCTGCAGAAAGCTGTTTTGGGGTTATTGCCCCTCATCAGTTTAAAGCAGGGTAATCGAAACAGCTATCTACAGATGGGTCTCTCTTCCTTTTGGAGGACATATTCTGGTTTGGGTTTAATCCCAGACAATGGGACAGATTTATGAAGACTGGATTTATTAACGCCAGTCTTTATAGCCCCTGAACCAGCGAAGGGTGAACCTCATATATGACGAAGCACACATCCTCATGAATGAGGTGAACCCTCCACCATGCTGTGTGTCTGGAGGGAAATTTCCATGTCATTTACACCAGATTTCTGGCAAAAATGACAATAAGTATGGCAGGTCCTACCCCCTTATTAGGAAAGTGATGAGAATGATGCAGAAATGAAAAAAGTAGCAATTTTGTGCAACACAAGTAATGTGACTTTTTATGCTTTCTATACCAGAAAACTGGAGTTCAAGGCATGATAAATCTGGACCAATGTCTCTAAGTTTCTTAGAAAACCAAGAATTGATCTAAAGGGAGCTACCAGTGCTACAAAAAGTTTTCCTTTTTCCATCAAGTAGAAATTATTTGCATATTCCTTTCCCAGAAAGGATCTTGCATGAGTTTTATATTATATAACCCTGTGACAAAAATTAAAAGGGGTCAGATAGTGTCCAACCCTGTAGACCACTAGCGATTAGACAGGTCCTGCTTCACCATAAAGACAACTATGTATATCATAAACTAAGTAACTCACTGGATACCAAATATTAATGAACCCCTTCACTACCCTAGTCCACCAAGGATGCTACCATTGACCACTTCACTATCTTAATAGACCGGAGATCCTGCCATTAGCCTCTACACTGCTCTAGACCACCAGCCATATAGACCATCCATGACAAAAAGTATTAATCCTTAAACCACACTAGACCACACAACCTAAAATAATAAAACACAAAGGGGATAGATTTATTTAAAAAAGTCATAAACTAAAATAAAGTAGAGTTAAATGTACCAAGAGATGCGTGACTTTTGATAAATTTGGCACAGCTCGGGCTGCCTGAAAGTCAGAAAATATAATTTATGTTTACTATGAAAATGTTACATTTTGTGTCTTTCTACTTAATAAATTTGTTAGAAACATGGAAGCCATGGATTTCCACAAGTAACCACACAAATCCTACTACTTTTGGCAACCATAGTGTAAACCGTGAAATTTTTGTATAATTTTTGCCTATCCAATGATTTGCAAAAATTTTTGGCACAATTTTAGGAAAAATGACTAGTTATATTGGTTTTACAACTGAAATTTTAGTTTTGTTGGAAATTCGGGATTTTTCGTCTAGCCCAGGAAATGGTCATTAGATAAATCTGCTCCTTAAATAAAAGTGGTAAAGATTAAAAATAAAAACCATGTGAATTCTGGTTGTTATAGAGCAGAGACAATTTCATGCCACTAATCTGCCAAAATGGAGACAAAGGGGAATATCATCTTGACAGCGATGCCCATTTTATGTAGTCACCTGGATCAAAGTCTTCTCGAAAACCTTCATCTGACCACAGACAAAGTATCTTACTTCCTTTCCAGTCTGTCTGAAGTTTTTGCACACCTTTGTCCTAAGATTAGAAATGAGATCATGCAGGGATGTTCGAACATGGCTTTATATTTATTACTGACACTATTAGTCATGGGTCAGAGCAAGAAAAAGGAAATAATGGGAAGTATTTTTTGTGTCCGGACTTCATTTATAGAGATTCTTTATTTCCTTGGAATTTTAACTTTCTTTAATCTGTTCTCATTTGAAAGCTTCGCACAGTACAACTTTCTGCTCACTTGGTACTTCATGATTCCTGCTGATATGGATAATAATATCTAAGGATTGACAAATGAATATTTTACATAATTGATGCTGAGCTGCCATACCCAGCAAAGATGAACTGGAGGCATTGCCTAAGTGCTCTCAATATTACTGTTATAATGTCCAGAGTCCATACAGGATATAAGCCAAACAGGAAGTCTATAAGGGCAACCTTCAGCCAATAGCAGCAGAGCAGGAAGCGATGAAATAGTTTTCCAACTTCTGCTGTACAGCCCAGTAACATGCAGCAGCAGTTCTTCTTGCCTGTGGGGTTAAGGATCTATACTCTGCAGGCCTGACATTCTTAATACTTTAGGGGACCCTGTTCAAAATTTTTGTTAGTGCCCCCCCACATAATTTAATTTTCCCCGCCCAAGCTTCACATAAGGCCCCCTGCCCCCCCATCACCAATGTTACAAAAAAAAACAAAAAAACAAAGAATACTCACCTAACCCCCTTCCTACAGACCTGCAGGCTCTGTTTGTAATAATGTCTGCGACTCGGTGCTCAGTGCACTTCCCGGCCGTAGACTTCTCCAGCCACAGGCTGAATAATGGTGCACAGCTCTGTGCTCTACTATTGTATTCAACCTCTATGTGTGTCCTAAAGACACAGAGACACAGACAGAGTTGAAATCACTGCCTGCCACCCGGAACAGTGGGACAGCATCAAAATATGGGACTGTTCTGATCGATCTGGGATGATTGAGGGGGCCCCTGCTACCATAGGGACCAGTGTGGATGCACTACTGGCCCTATGGTTTAAGTGGCCCTGTGTGCAGGGTACCTTAAAAAGTTTCATTTGTAGAACCAGAATGAGAAAGTTTAACAGGCCGTGAGGGTTTGTGTCAGCAGGCAAAACAGGTTTACAACAGACATAGACAGTGACAATGCTTGAGGGGTGTAAAACCTGGGATTTATTTTTGAAATCCACAAAAAAAACAAAAAAAACAAAATAGCCTTCTTTAGCAAAACTAAATCTGCCCATCTGAGCTCTAACTAACAAAATAAACATCCCTGAATATTTTGGTTGCCTTACTAACTGGCACAGGTCACACAGCAGTGATAAGTAAGTTTTCCTCACACGCAGAGTACCAAGTTCCAGACTTTACAGTCCTAGATCACATCCAATACTCTAAGGCTAAGGCCCCACGTTGCAGAAACACAGCTTTTTTTGTTGTCGCTTTTTAAGCCAAAGACAAGAATGGCTACAAAATGAATGGGAAATATATAGGAAGCTTCTTATACTTCTACCTTGTGCTCAATTCACTCCTGACTTTGGGTAAAAAAACGCAACAAAATCTGCAACAAAAAAACGCTGAATTTCCGCAATGTGGGGCCTTAGCCTAACCCTGCGTTTGCATCTTTCCATGTATATGCTGCAGGCGTAGCTCATTAACCTTGCCCTACTTGAAGACATAGTCTTGGGACTGGAAACCCATCCAACTCTCCCCAATCCAACTCCAAACCCTTTTCAGCTTTAAAAAAAAAAATTAAAAAAAAAATCTGAAGCATAAAAGTATAGTATAGTATATACACTCCTCAACCATAAAATTGAAACTCCAAGAAGGAAAAGTCTTGGAATGATGGAAATCACAGGATCAATAGAGATATTAATCATATATCAGGCTCATAGCTCATTGTCGTGCAAACGCCTTTTGATGGTTTGTGTCACCTCCATTTGCCATCCTAGGCTTGGAATGTGACATCCAGTTTCACATGCAGTGCAGAATGGATCACTATGTGTCATTCTTCCAATCAGATGATCTATCCATTCAGAGGTTCACCTCCGCACACCTCTTGCTGCCATTCCAATACGTCTTTGTTATCCCAACCAACAGGACACACATCTTTGAACTTTGCTGATCTAGGTGTGTAGCATCGACATCCCACCATCATTCCACACCACTGGATCTGATTTTTGAGGTTTCATGTGGCTAAAAAACTTCGCTTTCAATCTGGCTTTTATGCCCCTCCCAAATGTCACAGATTGGAGATAGGTGTTTGAAAATGTGATTATTCACATATTTTAGTGACAATGGCTGCTTCCTCAATTTGCAGTCTTATCCTCCTTGGTGTTGCAATTTTATTGGTGAGAAGTTTTATAGTTTATGTAGTAGATATAGTAGATTTTACATAGTGTATTTGGTAGAGGGAGCTACTGAAGAACACTCCGATCCAGGAGGCTGTTAAAAGATACACATTCAGATGTAGCCAAGATTACCATTAAGTAAACAGTTGCTAATCACTTCAATGCGACCTTTTCCCTTTGTTTTCAAAGGCTTTTGTTGTGAGTTATCACGATGCAGCAAGTTATCAGAGTCAAGTTGAAGATGGCTACATCTGAACTGCAGCGATTAAGCTCTGTTTCACATTGTAACTGAGGCCCCTTGAAGACGACCGTGGGCCAGGTCACTGTGCTATCTCGGTGTTTCCTGGATACTACACTGACCCATTCATTTCCATCGGCCCACGTACATGACCATGTATTATGGGTGTATTACGGGTATTACGGGTCCGGGCCTCAAAACTTAGGACAGGTGCTATTCCAGTCTGGTTTTGCATCTGTGCTTCTGCGGCTCCTATTCATTGAATGAGGCACAGAGGGTGCACGGGCGGCACATGGGTGACATCCGTGTGCCGCCGGTGCGTCGGCCCTGCCGTTCAATCACAGCCAGCAGACGGCCGTCTGCAAGGAGCTTAAGATAATGCTTTTAATTCCACTATGTATCATAAGATAAGGCTCTACCACTGGACAGAATGAGGCAATAAATCAATTACCAGCTGACAGAACCTCCTCCTCCCCCTCCCCTCTCTGTAGACTTCTGTGTATGAAGCTGGATAGGAATACATGTGTTATTAAAGATAAGAGGCTGAGTGAAGGAAAGAGGAAGGAAAACAGCCAGATAAGTGGAAAAGGAAACAGATTTCTTTAATAAGTTATATTAAAACATTTCTTATATTCACTTGTATTTATGAAAAATTGGTTTTATAACTGGAGGTCACTTTTAATATGTAAGGTATGTACAATCCAGTTAGATCTCTCCAGGATACCTATTCCTTATTCCAGCTGTCTAGAAATAAGTACTTATTGATTTCAAAAGAAAACCCCCGACAGGCGCAGGTGCAGGAGCACGTTTCGTAAAATATTTAGTATGGGGTACCCAGGATTTGTGTATGGGATTTTTTTCATAACTGAATGTGGAATAAGTGCTCTGCGTGTTTCTCCTTCAGTTCTCTCAGAAATGTGGACGGCATACTAATACATTCTTATGGTGGGACGATCTTGTCATTTTTTTCATTTAATAAATGTATTTTTCATGGTAGACTAATTAATTTCTTGTTACATTGCCCTAGGTAGCAGAACTTCATTTTACTCACTCAGATTCTGAATCTTCTGCTCCCTCCGTGCAGCTGGCAACCTTGATAAAAAAAATTAAAAAAATTGCCTACTGGCTCCTCCACTGGTGCAAGCATGCTATAACATCTCTGTATGAGTTCATTTTCAGTAAACTGCTACTGATCCTGTTACACTCATTTAGTTATGCTGTGTACAGAAGGGGCAGGAGAGGCTGACCTTCATATTAAACATATCTGACACCCCAGGGCAATGTAAAACTAGAGACAAAAAAAGGATTAAACTAGGTACGTAGTAAAAATGGGGGGGGGAGATTGGGCATGAGTTTCCCAAAGGCTCCTCTGCCACATAGGTAGATACCAGGATAATAATAGCATATGGTAGATGGGGGGCCCTGTTACATATTTTGCATTGGGATCCAGGAGTTATTAGGGCATAGGTGTTATTTTGGTATCTACCATAAATTCGTAGATACCAAAAATACAATTTCCCATAGGGAAGAAAAAAAAAATCTGTGAAGAAGTGGAAGAGATTAGTAACTTTTTTTAATCTCTGTATATGTCTAGGAAACTGTATTTACTACAGCCTAGAAAATTCCTTTAAAGGGGACTTTTCACCACCTCCACCAATTATTTGCATCATTCAATAGGCTCCGCTCCACTGATCCCGGAGCTGTTGGAATTTCTTCTCTAGCGCCCACCATTCCTGAGCAATTGTTGCCATTAGTTTAAGCACATACTATGCTAATTAGGTTCTCTACTGTCAGGTGAGAGTCCCCAGGCTATCTAGTCCAACCCAGAAACACCCACCTGACAGTACATAGCATAATTAATGGCTGCAAAAAACATTCCAACTGTGCCGGAATGAAGGAAGCAGCACATATTGAAGGATGAAAAGAGTTGGAGTTGGTGGAAATGGTTAAAGGTTGTTTTGGGGCTCTCAGGATTTTGCTATTGCTTTCCCAGAAACAGCATCACCATAGGCTGTGCTTGGTATTGAAGCTCATGCCCACCAGTGGCAGGACAAGCCTTCTTGGGACCCGTGCCAGATTTTAATAACACATACCACTCCATGGCACACGACCATGGCTTCTTTAAACAACTGACTGGTGACACATCTACACATAGTAGTGGCAGTGCAAAGTACTGCAGTTTCCTCCAATTCAAGTCAGACTTCCATTAAAATGATTGGCCATTAATATTGTGATTCTAAAAAACCCCTTAAACTATATTGTATCACCTCATGGAAACAGTCCATACAGGCTGTTCGCAGCCTGTAGATATCAGCAAATCGATTACGCAAAGTGATAAAAAGTGTTTCATCTTCTGTAGTCTATGGATTATGCCCATCTCCTTAATGGGATTTTCTGGGGTGGGGTCTATTTTTGATACTGATGGCCTATTTCAAGGATAGGTAACTACTCTCCGATTCTCTGACCTACCCGATCAGCTGTTCCAGGCAAACCTACAACACTGGAGTCTATAGTATACAGGGGACAAAGCTGGAAGGAGGAGACTCCATCTACTGTGTAGTAGACATGCCAGAGTACTTCAACTTTACTTCCATTAGCTTGAATAGGATCAGAGCTGTAGTACTTGGCATGGCCTCTATGCAGTGGACAGAATCTTCTGTTTGGCCCTGTAACGTTTATGGAGCTGCAGGAAGCCGAGGAATTGGACCCCATTGATACAATATTGATAACCTATGCTTGGGATAGGCCATCAGTACCACAAATGGCCCACAGACTTGAAAACTCCTTTAGGACCCATGCACACTGAGGAATCCAGACCACAAAATCCGGGTCTGATTTCCCAGCCTAAACTTAGTCCAGAGACCCGGACTCCTTTCATCATAATTATGTATGACGATAGGAGTTCCACTGTTCTGAACTGTATATAGTATATGACATAGGGATGCATTTTAGGGAGGGACTCCTGACATCATAGATCACTATGATACAAGGAGTCTGGATTTCTGGGTTCAGGCTGTGAAATACAGCCAATGTATAAACTAGATTTTCCGGTCAAGATTCCTCCATGTACATGGTACCTTAAGGACATTCCAAGTTGCTGCCTCTTCCACCTACTGTTTGTCCTGGCCCTCGTGTGACTCGGACAAAGTTGTAATACCAAACACAGCTCATGGACAAGAGGGGCGCTGTTCCTGGGGAAATTAGCAGACACTTTTTACCAATCAGGGAATCCCCTTTTCCAGTTTCTGACGGTTTCCTGTGATCGGTACATTTTACGTAAGAATTTCAGATACATATTTATTGTGTCGCGGTGTTTCATCTCGGGTCTTGTTAACAAGGCAATTTTCTGATCTTGAATGTTAAAAGCCTCTGTGACACAGATTTGTTGCCGGGCTTATTACAACAATGGCTGAAGTAAAATCCCTCTTCTATTGTAGCCCTGTCCTCCAGTTGTCAGACTGTCTAGCTCTTTTATCAGATAATGGAAAACAAGAAGCATTGTTTGCTGTTGTTCAGACAACATTGTCATTGAGTCACCTTGATGCTCTCTGGGACTAACCAGTTAATCCATACAGATATTACATTGTCATTGCTCTTCTGTAGTCAACATATTTATTTTGCTATATTTTTCTTTGATTTTATCTTTGTCGCAATTGTGATATAAATTACGCAAAAAACATTTAGTCATACTCATCAAGTGTGAATATTCCTGGTGTATTTTTCGGGGTGACTAACCCAGTCATGTGGTTGACTATGATGATTAGGCAATGGAAATTTCATGTGTCTTCAAGGTAGCAAAATTTGTATTTGATAAGCCCTGCAGGTAGATAGGTTAGGGCCACCTGAATCAAACAGTATATCCCCCTTGTGACTGGGTGCCTCTGTTACTGAGATATTACCATTTTTGTCAAATGAGTTTTTTTGAGCAATGAGGGATTTGCTGCTTAGCTCTTTGGAACAATGGTACTACCTTCTTTGCACCAAAGAGCTCATTTGCATAATGACAAAGATGGCAATATCTCTGCAACTGAGGCACCCATTCACAAGGGAAAATGCTGTTTGATTCAGGCAACCAAGGGCACAACTTCCATGAGGTGACCTGAAGCAATGGCTGCAGATGATGCCTAATGGAATAAACCAGTAGGGCGTCATTCTTTTATTTAATCGCCCTATACTATTGCATTATTGCGCAGACAGCCCTCCGCTGCACCTCTAGGTGGTGTTTCACCTACGACACAATACTGAAGAACATGTCCTTCAGCATTGGCTACAGCGCACCCTGGAGGTGCCAGCAGAGACCGGCCTGGACAGGAGCGTGGACAGGTGAGTAAATTATCAACCGCTACCTATTGCAATAATACAATAGGTAGCAGCCTAACTTATACTGTGGGGGAGACCATAAAAAGGGGTCATATACTGTGGGGAAGCCATAAAAAATGGGGGTCATACACGGTGGGAGAATGGGCCAAAAAAGGGGGTCATATACTGGGGGACAGAAAAAAAAGGGGGTCTTATACCCTGTGGGGGGCTAGAAAATGAGGGTCATACTGTGTGGGGAGGCCAGAAAAAGGTGGTCATATACTGTAGGGGGTGCAAAAAAAGGGGGTCGTATACCATGTGGGGGCCAGAAAAAGGAGGTCGTATAGCGGGTGGGGGGGCAAAAAAATGGGGTCATACACCATGTGGGGGGCCACAAAAAGGGGGATGTACACTATGTGGGAGCCAAATAAGGGCATTTTTTGATCTGTAAATAGGGGAGGCATGTCATACAACCAAAAATACCTGGGTTGAGTATCCTTTTTTTTTGGGGGGGGGGGGGTATCTTTCTATAGTTCGCCTCAGGCAGCAGGTGACCCTAACCTATCTATCTGCAGGGTTGGGTTATTAGTCTGGATTCTGGTGACAGGTTCCCTTTAAGTTACCTCTGTCCATATTCATCGAATTCCACAATCAGCCCATAATGCCATTCTGAATTTTATCATTTATCTGAACTTTATCATTAAACTTTATGGCTGTATGAAGGAAAGTGGTGTATTTTAAGCTCTATGACTCAATACAAAACAAAATGGCATTTAAGGGTAGACATAAAATTAAGATAAAAGTTATCTGAACCTGCAGATTCTGTCTAACATGGCTTATATGTGGCCTCCTGACATTCTCCAGCAAACATCAGGGATAAGGTGGGTTAGAAAGAATATTGGATCCCAATACTTCTTATGCATAGTCCCCTTAGGAGATAGAGTAAGTTACTGCTGGAATGATCAGTCAAGCCAAGTGTGGATGTTAAAGGGGTCTTCCTACAAATCTTATCTCCTATCCACAGAATACGTATCTGACTGGCGTGTGACTCCTGGGACCCCCCCCCCAACACCAATTACAAGAATGGAAGTTCCTTGCACAAGGGTCACCCATTCTTGTGATAGGCTGAGTGGTTAGCCCCTCTACTATTTAGACAATTATTATCAGATAAGTTGTCTTAGTGTGAAAGCCCCTTTAATGGTGGAGCTAGAGAAATAGCAGTCAACTGAACAACGTTCTCAAGTGGTAAACTTTACTACTCGAGTGGTACTATGACTGCTTTATGCTAGGTTCACACTAGCGTTCGGGGATTCCGTCCCCCATTCCAAGTGGATAGGGTGGACCCGAAGAACAAAAACCCAAACGCAAGTGTGAACCTAGTGCTAGCAATACAGTGTACTGAAAAAGTCAGTCTTATATGATAGCGCTACACGCTATCCAGAGTGATCCAGTCCTTAATGAGTTTGTTACAGATTTTTTACAAATTCAGGTTCAAAATTTTCACAAACCCCAAAGTATAATAAAAAGAGGCCCAAGGGAGGTGCAGAAGCATGGCAAACAGTCATATTCACCAATTACAGGCCAAAGTGGTACTCCAGGGTCACTGACATCATTTCGGAGGCCAGAAGAAGCAGGGGACCATCACTGGATGCCACAACAAAGCCCTGTAGAGGTGAGTATGATTGTTTGCTATGTTTACTCACCTTCCCTTAAGAGACACCTGTATATAATAGTAGCAGTTCCGGTTTGGACCAAACATGTTTGATCCGAAGACACCGGGCAAACTTTGCGAATATTTGTGGAATAAACCTCATGAGGTTTGCCCAACACTAGTCACACCATTGTCTTCCTTCCATGTCTTCCAGAGGAAGAAGTCCCATCCCATGCATGAGACTGTGATCGCGCTGAGCAGTACTGTCAGTGACCGACTGTTCCACCCTAGGTGTGAGAAGGAGCGCTATCGGAAGTCTTTCCTCCCCACCGCGGTTAGGCTGTACAACCAACACCGACCTAAGCGGAGATCATTACATACAGAGAACTGAAATATCTCTCTGCCTGTTAAATCCCCCCCCCCCTCCTCTGCTACGTCCTATCTGTCTGTCTGCTATTAATGTAATGCCTCTCACCTTGGAACATTCCTGTACATGTTGTATTTGTATCTGCTTATCTTATCTTTGCTGCTGTAACACACTGAATTTCCCCATTGTGACTATTAAAGGTCTATTATTATTATTATTATTATTATTATTATTATTATTATTATTATTATTATTACTATTAATACTATTTTTGTGTTGTGACATTATATTCCTGTGTGTCATCATCACAACCCGTGTTACCACCTACCTATCCCTTCCAAGTAGACTTGGTCCTCAAGCCAAACTTGCCCACACCTATTGTCTACATTTACCCCTTTATGCTCTTTATTCTGCAGTCGTCTGAAAGAAATCCCAGTTTCTAGCTGTAAAAAAATGCAAATAAAAGTACAATCATATATAATATTATGACTCATATGATAAAAGGCGATGTCCAGAATGTAGCTGCACATAAAGCAGAATCGTGTCTGGCGACTGTATCTTCGTCCTACGCACATCACATATATAATAGCTATAAAATCCAGAAGTGAAAATATTTCCTGTAAATGCAAGTGCTGTGTATGTGATCTGTGTATATATTGATATTATTGTGTTTATGCAGGAATCTATTACGGCCGCCGCTTGTAAATTCCAATCATGTCTCCGTTAAACACATATCTATCATTTACGTCCTACTGCTCTCTCCAATCAACTCTCCATTTAACAAGCCACAGAACCTGAACCGCTGCCCTTTCCGAACAGAACTTCCAATTATCAAGCGACCATTAGAAATAGTGGCGCGATGTATTAATGGCTATTGGTTTTGCCTTCTTTTCAGACCTGTATCTCAGTCTGGGACCTATTCTTAGAATGATTCAGAATTCTGCCCTCGTATGTGGCTGTCAAAGACTGGAAGGAGTTAAGAGAGTTTCAGAGGCGGAAGACGAATGGCTTTCAATCTACCAATTGGATTGTCAGCGCCCCATAGGGGGGGCCAGCAAAAGCCAGAGACAAGCCGGTATATATAAGAAGGGCTGTTGATCTGGGGACTTGTAACATTGTGTGTGTGATATCTATCATTCAGAATGCATCCGAGAGCCGCGGACGGGGGGGAAATGAGTCCACGCAGGGGGACTGAGCCTGATGTAATTTACAGTTAAAGAGAACAAAGCGGGGGTGGGAAGGAAAATACCGTATTTCTTGGACTATAAAACACCAGGTAAAAAAAAATGCTTTTAGTCTAAATGCCTAAAACAAGTGAAGCTACATATCACAAATAAGAATATATACCAGACAGTAAAGGGTGGTGCTGCTATCCACTTTCTCTAAGTCACTTGTTATAGGGAGTTGCAATGACAATAATTATATGAACCTTTTTTTTGCCCGCCACCCCTGCTGTGACATTTTATTTAGCGATATTTTATAGCAAATAGAGAGTCTTCGTGCACCTTTACACTACTTTCCATGCCATACATGCCCATTTCCTAAAAAAGGCAAGACTAGAGACTTCAGATCCCAGAGTATTATAGCTGTAGGCCCAGGGGAAGTAAAAAAAAAAAATCTAAAAACATTCATACTCACCTTCCATTACCTATTTTGGGCCTCCTTGTGGCATCTGGCGTTCTTCTGATAACATCCAGCGCTCTTCTGTGACATCATCGGCCAGGGCTCAGAGCTGAAGCCTCATGACGTCATGTCACTCAGCGTGCCCATGTGACTGTTGGGGGTCCCCGAGCTGATGATGTCACAGAAGAGCACTGGACATCACCAGGAGAGCGCTGAATGCCGCAAGGAGGAGGATACCTGAACAATACAGCATCCAGTGTCCTTCAAAGGCATCTGTATTACCCATTTTTTACCTCTGCTTGTATTTCTGACTCTGACCCTTCTCCACCTAGCCTAACCTCTGCCTGGATTACAATTATGCGCAAACTCTGCCTGTCCTGACCTCAGCCTGTCTCAGGACCATGATTCTGCTTGTCCCTTTGGTGCTACGCATCAGTACTTCACAACCCACCTGGGACAGCTATCACTGAACAAAGATTACTCCAAGAGGTAGCAACATGGTGGTTTCCTTTCAGCAAAGTCTAGATCCCTGAGAGGGATTAAAGGGGGAATATCAGGGAACCATTTAGACAAAGCTCTTAGGAGTAGCCCCAAGTCAAATCTATTCAGTGACACAGTGGTTCCATACTGACCAGATTACAATGTTCACTAGTGTAGCCAACTTGGTATGGGGCCCCATAGCTCTCCAGGGGCTCCATGCACTCCCTAAATCTCCAAATAGTCAAAAAAAAGTGTATAGTTTTGAAAAATATAAAAGACGTAAAAATCTGAGAAAACAAAGGAAAGTTTAATGTGTCTGAATTCTAATAGATCCAACTCATAATAGGCTGTAACTATGGCAAGGAGCAGTATTACATATACACACATAAGGTGTATAAAACAGACACCGAGGCGGATGGTAAGATTATGTTGTTTCATCAATCGCCATTAAACATCACATCTGCTCTGTGTGTTTAAGGCAAACACTGTAGATATTAAACTGTCAACATGACTTGTAGCATATGACAATGGATGCAGCCTGCAATCATATGGAACGCACCGCGACACACAGTTTACCTGATATTCTACATAATAAAGGTCAAGGAAATATGCGGTGAGGTTTTAAATCGTACTTCAGAATACAAAGGGAGTGTGCAAAGGGTATGTACACTTTTACAACCCCCTGTTTATTGCTGCAATACCTCTAAAATGAAAACTGGAGAACATGTTTTAGATATTTTAGATTAAACTAATCTTACTATTTTGTGTATAAAGCTCTTATGCAGAATTACAGTATGTGTATCCATGGTTACAGACTACAAGCAATCCAATGTGTAGTCTGGTCCTGATTAGAAACGAGCAAATCAAATTGGATGCAACCCATAATTTTCCTTAAGTTTTGGGCTCAACCCGGACTGAAAACATTAGGGTTCGTTACCCATAAAACACTCTTTAGACCCCAGAGTATAATGTAGAGGCCATTTTTAGTTCACCTGAGACGAATCTCCATTTGTCCAGTTTCGTAAAAAGATGAACAATTTGGAATATTCAGATCTGGTATGAGTCAGTTGGCCCATCTCTACTACTAGGGCCTGAGAGAGAGAGGGTTCATCCACCATCTTAGATCTCCTCCACTGTACCATCTCTGAACCTCATCCCTTGGAATGTTGCAATATTATGGGGGTATTTTGCTGTCATTATGCTACATGTGACACATAATTCTACATCCCCATACCAATCTATAACTGCCCCTATGATCCAGAAGTCTTCAGGATGTAAGTAGTTGGTACACTATTAAGCACCATGTTATTTTTCTGTAGCCAGGGCAGATTGTAGGCATCAAATCACAATCCACATGAATGTCTGTACATTAATTGTCACTATTAGTAAAGATATTGACATTGTTGCAAATGGTAATTGTGATCCATAAAATGTATTCAATGACACTGATGAGCGACAGGAGTAGAGCATGGAAGTATATCATAAGGATCGGGAAGAAAGACATGATAAACTCAGAACACTCCTAAGCTTTCACAGATGTTCGACACTGAGATCAAATATTTCAGCTCCAAATTCCCTACATGACCAGAATTACAAGGTCACTAAATTTTCAACAAATTTTGCATAAATCAACAATGCAAGCAAATATAAGAAACTTTATTATACATCTGTAGGGAACTGCCATTTCTACTAGTATATAATGTATCTGGCTTCTTTGCCCCTGCAGTTTGGCTTCAGAGACCCCAGGCATTCAGTGCAAGTTTTGTTTTGTAAATACAGTGAGTCAGACACATGTGAGGCAGAGCTGCTGGGGGGAGAGATGTGAGCAGAGCTGCTGAGACAGACATGTTGTGTCTGGGGGAGTCTAAGAGCCACTTGTTCCTCTTTACTTCACAGTATATAGTTAGGTATGTGTTACCCCCTATATACTCACAGGACCTAGCTAGTAACCGTAGTTAGGGATCCTATATATATATATATATATATATATATATATAGTTCAGGGCAGTGATAGGTTAGGCTTCCGAAGGCCAACTAGCTAGTTAGAGGCCCGGTGGCACTAGTAGTTTAGCTGGCAGGTTAAGGACTCAGTGTTAGGGTAGTCAGGCCTGCATCTACTGCCGTCACCGTCGCCCTGTTTGCTGCCTGTGAAGAATCTCACCATCATCATCATCTCCTGATCGGCTGTCTGTCATCTCCTGGAAGAATCCGAGGATCCACAGTCATCCACAGGGGCCCCTGCATCTCTTCTGTTGCCTGGAGGTATTGTGCACTGGACTCTTGCTATATATCTATATATATACCCGGGTATATAACCTAAGACGGTTGAGGACTTGCTGGTTGTTGTAGTACTGCTGTGTTCTGAGTATATTGTATGTATGTATTATTACCCTGTTGATTCTTATAAAGCTACTGTTATAACCTTATGTGGTATCTGTATGTATTCTTCAGACTGTGAGATTAGTACAGTGATCCTTGTTAAGGCTACTAACTGTACTTCATGGGTAAGTCCCAGGAAGAGATTCTGCCCTGTAATACAGAGGCTCTATCCTGGGTGGAGGCACTGATATATTTCATATATGTTCCCACTCTTCCCTTCAGCGAAGGCTTCAGGTCCCATTATACACACAGGTCAGCGCCAGAGTCTGTTGCGGGAGGGATAATACTCATATCCCCCCCCCAAATAGGGCTACAATAGATAGATAGATAAATAGATTGGAGATAGATAGATAGATAGATAGATAGATAGATATGAGATAGATAGATAGATAGGAGATAGATAGATAGATAGATAGATAGATATGAGATAGATAGATAGATAGTAGATAGATAGATAGATAGATAGATAGATAGATAGGAGATAGATATATATGAGATAGATAGATAGATAGATAGATAGATAGATAGATAGATAGTAGAGAGATAGATATGAGATAGATAGATAGATAGATAGATAGATAGATAGATATGAGATAGATAAGATAGAAGAAGAAGAAGAGAGAAAAGAGAAGAAGAAGAAGAAGAAGAAAAAAAAGAGATAGATAGATAGATAGATAGAAGATAAGAGATAGATAGATAGGAGATAGATAGATAGATATATATGAGATAGATAGATAGATAGATAGAGATGAGATAGATAGATAGATAGGAGATAGAAGAAGAGATAGATAGATAGATAGATATGAGATATATAGATAGATAGATAGATAGATAGGAGATAGATAGATAGATAGATAGATAGATAGATATGGATAGATAGATAGGAGATATATAGATAGGAGATAGATAGATAGATAGATAGATAGATAGATATGAGATAGATAGATAGGAGATAGATAGATAGATTGGAGATAGATAGATAAATAGATTGGAGATAGATAGATAGGAGATAGATAGATATGAGAGATAGATAGGAGATAGATAGATAGATATGAGATAGATAGATAGATAGATAGATATGAGATAGATAGATAGATAAATAGATTGGAGATAGATAGATAGATAGATATGAGATAGATATATAGGAGATAGATAGATAGATAGATATGAGATAGATAGATAGGAGATAGATAGATAGATAGATAGATAGATAGGAGATAGATACATAGATAGATAGATAGATAGATAGATAGATAGATAGATAGGAGATAGATAGATAGTGTAGGGAACTGCCATTTCTACTAGTATATAATGTATCTGGCTTCTTTGCCCTTGCAGTTTGGCTTCAGAGACCCCAGGCATTCAGTGCAAGTTTTGTTTTGTAATTACAGTGAGTCAGACACATGTGAGGCAGAGCTGCTGGGGGGAGAGATGTGAGCAGAGCTGCTGAGACAGACATGTTATGTCTGGGGGAGTCTAAGAGCCACTTGTTCCTCTTTACTTCACAGTATATAGTTAGGTATGTGTTACCCCCTATATACTCACAGGACCTAGCTAGTAACCGTAGTTAGGGATCAATATATATATAGTTCAGGGCAGTGATAGGTTAGGCTTCCGAAGGCCAACTAGCTAGTTAGAGGCCCGGTGGCACTAGTAGTTTAGCTGGCAGGTTAAGGACTCAGTGTTAGGGTAGTCAGGCCTGCATCTACTGCCGTCACCGTCGCCCTGTTTGCTGCCTGTGAAGAATCTCACCATCATCATCATCATCTCCTGATCGGCTGTCTGTCATCTCCTGGAAGAATCCGAGGATCCACAGTCATCCACAGGGGCCCCTGCATCTCTTCTGTTGCCTGGAGGTATTGTGCACTGGACTCTTGCTATATATCTATAGATATACCCGGGTATATAACCTAAGACGGTTGAGGACTTGCTGGTTGTTGTAGTACTGCTGTGTTCTGAGTATATTGTATGTATGTATTATTACCCTGTTGATTCTTATAAAGCTACTGTTATAACCTTATGTGGTATCTGTATGTATTCTTCAGACTGTGAGATTAGTACAGTGATCCTTGTTAAGGCTACTAACTGTACTTCATGGGTAAGTCCCAGGAAGAGATCCTCCCTGTAATACAGAGGCTCTATCCTGGGTGGAGGCACTGATATATTTCATATATGTTCCCACTCTTCCCTTCAGCGAAGGCTTCAGGTCCCATTATACACACAGGTCAGCGCCAGAGTCTGTTGCGGGAGGGATAATACTCATACCCCCCCCCCCCCAAATAGGGCTACACATCTTATTAGAGAAAATGCCTTTTTTCTCCTGTTATTTCCAGCCACCAAACTAACATTCACTTTGAAAACTCTGCCAAATCCATCTTGGTGTCCCAAGACAGATTGTCAGCTCACTTAAGTGTCATGATTGCATGTGTCCAGAGAAGTCAATAGAGAGGGAAGGAGAAGAGGAGGGGCTAAATGAGAGAAAAATAAAGACATAGGCAAATGGAGGCTGCTGCAGGTAATAAGTGTAGGGAACTGCCATTTCTACTAGTATATAATGTATCTGGCTTCTTTGCCCCTGCAGTTTGGCTTCAGAGACCCCAGGCATTCAGTGCAAGTTTTGTTTTGTAAATACAGTGAGTCAGAGACATGTGAGGCAGAGCTGCTGTGAGACAGACATGTTATGTCTATGGGAGTCTAAGGCAGGTGGTAGGTGTAATTCTAAGGAATAGATAAGTAGATATTTAAGAATCTATATCCTTGAGATCAGCTAGTGAAGCTGCTCTACCTTATTTCAGAGCCACCTGTTCCACTTTACTTCAGAGTATATAGTTAGGTATGTGTTACCCCCTATATACTCACAGGACCTAGCTAGTAACCGTAGTTAGGGATCCATATATATATATATATATAGTTCAGGGCAGTGATAGGTTAGGCTTCCAACGGCCAACTAGCTAGTTAGAGGCCCGGTTGCACTAGTAGTTTAGCTGGCAGGGTAGTCAGGCCTGCATCTACTACCGTCACTGTCGCCCTGTTTGCTGCCTGTGAAGGATCTTATCATCATCATCATCATCATCATCATCATCATCATCATCTCCTGATCGGCTGTTTATCATCTCTTGGAAGAATCCGAGGATCCACAGGGGCCCCTGCATCTCTTCTGTTGCCTGGAGGTATTGTGCACCGGACTCTTGCTATATATCTATAATGTATATATATATATATATATATATATCCGGGTATATAACCTAGGACTGTTGCGGACTTGCTGGTTGTTGTAGTACTGCTGTGTTCTGAGTATATTGTATGTATGTATTATTACCCTGTTGATTCTTATAAAGCTACTGTTATAACCTTATGTGGTATCTGTATGTATACTTCAGACTGTGAGATTAGTACAGTGATCCTTGTTAAGGCTACTAACTGTACTTTATGGGTAAGTCCCAGGAAGAGATCCTCCCTGTAATACAGAGGCTCTATCCTGGGTGGAGGCACTGATATATTTCATATATGTTCCCACTCTTCCCTTCAGCGAAGGCTTCAGGTCCCATTATACACACAGGTCAGTATCAGAGTCTGTTGCGGGAGGGATAATACTCATACCCCCCCCCCCCCAAATAGGGCTACATAAGTTTTCTATCTCATCCTAAGTTGATTCATCAGTACTGGTCATTGCTTCTCTAGAATGCCCTATATGGTGTTGCTGCTGATTCCAAATGAGTGAGGTAGAGTTAGGGAGCAGAATTTTCTGTTTTCTCCATATGCTGTCTATGGAAGATATCATAGCAGCTAGTATCTGTTCACATGTTCCCACAGAGTATTTATAATGCTCCCCAGTGGCCCTTGCATAGTGTATATAATGCTCAATAGTGGTCCTCACATAGTGTATATAATGCTCCCTAGTGACCCCGCAAAGTAGCTGTACCATATACAGTGGCAGAACTATAGCAGCTGCTTAAGGCAGTTTGCAACCTTAGGGGCCCGGGGTCCCTGCTTCTTTTTTTTTTTTTTTTCTGAATAGGCCATTGTCTGCTGGAGTTACTCCAGCAGGTAATTTCTTCTAATTACTTATCGATGTGCTGTGTGGGTGTGGGGGAGGCCCCAAGTCAAAGGTTTGCTATGGAGCCCAGCCTTTGCTAGTTACACACCTGGCCATATAAATAAAAAAGTAATACCTACAAATTTCCATTCCAGCTCTCTACAGCTCTCCTTCTCTGGTCTTTGGCTTGTTACAGCATGCCTGCACCAAACTGCAGACATCACTAGCAGCAGCCTGAATGTTGGAGCAGGAAGCTAGAGGCTTCCTGCTTCACCATTATATTCAACTCTATCTGCATCCTGAGGACACAGATACAGTAGAATTGAATCAAGATATGCCGTCATCTTTCCACCGACGTACTGCGACACCCCAGAGGGGAATCACTGGTTTAAACTTTGTAAACAAATTATTTGCAGTAAACTCTTAAACTTCCCCTAGTGGTGGCTGCAGGCAGTCAGAATTTTATCATTTCACTTTAAGTCTAGTGTATGTAGGGGATTTGGAACTTTGTAATCAGAAAAACAGAGACAGAAACATTAGGCAGTGATATTTAATGGGTTAAAAATTTCAGTCATAAATGTTAATCCCTTTACTTCATATACTCGTATGCCAATTTGTTGGAGAATTTTCCTAGATACTTACTGCAATTCCAAGCGGAGCCTTCTCATATGTCAGTGGGTGGATGATATTGATGTCTTCTCAACACATTTTCATATCTCCGGTATGCGCCAAGCAAATAAAACTGAATTGTGCGAAAAATCTGTCTAAAAACAATTTTTAATGCAGATGCATTCATCGTAAGTGAGGTTTCAGTGATGTATGGAGCAGAAGTAAGTGTTTTATGAGCACTTAGTCTTTATAACTTCTATCCCCACTCATCTGTGATCTGTAAGGGGCTTGTAACATCACTTTAATAAATGGAGGGATTCACTTAATATACTTGCTGCCATATTTTGCAATGAAATGTGATTTACGGCATGTCCACCTTGAACATTTCAATACCTTCCAACATGTGCACATCATGTAATACTGTACACATTTTCTAATTTCTAATGTACACTTTGCAGCACGTGACAGTCTGTTGTATACTGTAGCATCATCACAAATATTCATATACAGTCATGGCCAAAAGTTTTGAGAATGATACAAATATTAATTTTTACAAAGTCTACTGCTTCAGTTTTTCTAATGGCAATTTGCATATACTCCAGAATGTTATAAAGAGTGATCAGCTTACCAGCAATTACTTGCAAAGTCAATATTTGCCTAGAAAATGAACTTTATCCCCCAAAACACATTTCAACATCATTGCAGCCCTGCCTTAAAAGGACCACCTAACATCGTTTCAGTGATTGCTCCATTAACACAGGTGTGGGTGTTGATGAGGACAGGGCTGGAGATCAATCTGTCATGATTAAGTAAGAATGACACCACTGGACACTTTAAAAGGAGGCTGGTGCTTACCATCATTGTTTCTCTTCTGTTAACCATGGTTATCTCTAAAGAAACACGTGCAGTCATCATTGCACTGCACAAAAATGGCCTAACTGGGAAGAGTATTGCAGCTAGAAAGATTGCACCTCAGTCAACAATCTATCGCATCATCAAGAACTTCAAGGAGAGAGGTTCCATTGGTGCCAAAAAGGCTCCAGGGCGCCCAAGAAAGACCAGCAAGCGGCAGGACCGTCTCTTAAAAGTGTTTCAGCTGCGGGATCGGGCTACCAGCAGTGCAGAGCTTGCTGAGGAATGGCAGCAGGCAGGTGTGAGTGCATCTGCACGCACTGTGAGGCGGAGACTCTTGGAGCAAGGCCTGGTCTCAAGGAGGGCAGCAAAGAAGCCACTTCTCTCCAGAAAAAACATCAGGGACAGACTGATATTCTGCAAAAGGTACAGGGAGTGGACTGCTGAGGACTGGGGTAAAGTCATTTTCTCTGATGAATCCCCTTTTCGATTGTTTGGAACATCTGGAAAAAAGCTTATTCGGAGAAGAGGTGAGCGCTACCACCAGTCTTGTCTCATGCCAACTGTAAAGCATCCTGAAACCATTCATGTGTGGGGTTGCTTCTCAGCCAAGGGAATCGGCTCTCTCACAGTCTTGCCTAAAAACACAGCCATGAATAAAGAATGGTACCAGAATGTCCTCCAAGAGCAACTTCTCCCAACCGTCCAAGAGCAGTTTGGCGCTCAACAATGCCTTTTCCAGCATGATGGAGCACCTTGCCATAAAGCAAAGGTGATAACTAAATGGCTCAGGAAACAAAACATAGAGATTTTGGGTCCATGGCCTGGAAACTCCCCAGATCTTAATCCCATTGAGAACTTGTGGTCAATCATCAAGAGACGGGTGGACAAACAAAAACCAAACGACAAAAAAAGCAAGCGCCCAAGCCAGGGCACCCGGGGGAACGGCCCCAAAAAGGCACACCCCCAAACCCCCCCACCCCTCCCACACATAAAAACCAGAGGGCAGCAGATCATGTGAAAATATAATATTTGTGTCATTCTCAAAACTTTTGGCCATGACTGTATACCCCTAATAGGAATGCTTTCCTGTTGCCCCATAAGTGAGACTCAAATCTTTGGACTGAACAGTCCGAACCCAAAACAAAATTAATCCTCTGAGATTTGCCAATCTCTACTCAGGATAGGCCATAAAAGTAAAACCTGAACAACGCGTTTAAGCTATGTGTTCTTAAAAGACTATGTAACCAGCTAGTTTTGTACCCATATGGGGTAGCACCCGCCAAGCTAAGCGTCGTTTACCAAAACCACCAAGCATTGCTTCCACTATTGAAGTATAGTTTATCTCCCAGCTCACTGCTGTGTCCACCTGTGTGACACTATTACTATGCACATTCTTTTGAATGACTAACTTTTAATGCTACATTTGCCTTGTAGAAGCCGCTGCCAAAGAAATATATGTTCTCCTGGCTTCTCCTGGTGACAGCAACAGATCACCAAAATACAGAGAACTCAGGTTCTTTTTGAAAAATAAAAGGGCACTTTATAACTGAATTTGGGGGTCGTAATGTGACCTTTTTGTCTGGCCGAAAGTACATTAACTATGTGATATCAAACCAAGGGCACACCCAGACAATGCAGGCTCCAGAAGATCTTACCATTTATATCCCCCATATGTTTCACTATACTTTACATGTTCATCATACTAAATACAGCTTAGAAAATGAAGTCATTTTATCTCCCATGTCATTTATGGTGATGGAGCTAAACACTTATTCCACTTATACTGTGGGTAATATCTAAGCAAGTCTGTAAGCTAATATGTGATCTGCTTTATATTCAAGCATCATTTCTTAATAAATTCCCTAAACTGTAAGTTCACCTCTGATGAGAAGCGACTCCCTAATATCGCCTTATGACTATAATTACTCTCTATCACAAGTCCTTCATAGTTGTGAAGTCAATTTCATCTTTCGGCACAGGTCTATAAAAATGTGATAAATTAGTGTTAATAAGTATCTAAAGACAGAGGAGAAAATATCATATCCCAGATTTCTAGAATTAAGAGCAGATCGTAGGTATACAAAATGAGAACATTGGGAGTGGGGAAAACAAATGCATTTGGGTTTACAACTTGCTCAGTGATAAGAAACATAAGGTGCTGGTTAATGGGAAATACTCAGACTGGGTCACAATCACCAGTGGGGTGCCATAGGGGTCAGTACTAGAGGGGTTACAGTTACCAGTGGGGTGTCACAGGGGTGGCATATATGTAGAAGGGGAACGGGGTGACCACTTTGACTTCTGCCAATTGTTGTAACAGAGTGACAACACCACTACAATAGTACCATGATACTTTGGCTGGTGTCATCTTAACTTTTGACAACAGCATGGTTGGCTTTGCCAATAAAGGCCCAACCATGCTGCCAAACAAAATGTGAGCATGTTGCATATGGATTGATGATAGTTAATAAGCACTAGATGACGCTAACAGGATACAAGCTGACACAAGACTGCCACTTGTTGCCACTGTCCCTTCATTATAATTAGAGATGAGCGAATTTTTAAAAAATTTGATTCGGCAGCTTCACCAAATTTTCCGAAACGATTCAATCCGAATTAATTTGCAGTGAATCGCGTAAAAAAACAGCTATTTCCTGGCTGCAGAGAACCTGTATAACGGTGTAGAACACTGTGCCTTGCAGTGATTTTTAGTGATGTCCCACTAGGGGACCTGAACCAGTGATGCTCTGATCACTGGTTCAGCACTATAGACTGCAATACACGTGTATTACAATCTATAGAGGAAATCAGCTTATGCAGACACATAGGCTGACTTCCTCACTTCTGGGCAGGATCAACCAGGTACTGGGGACTACTAGCAGCCCGGAGTCACTGGCCAGACCCTGGGCTGCAGAAGATGCATATCGGCACCCCCGATCTCACCGCGGGGGTGCTAAGGGGGTCATGTTTGACCACGGCATCCAAGGGGTTAAAACCCGTGATCGGAGCTGTGCTACAACCGGGGGTTATGGAGCAGGGGTTAGCTGTCAGTTACAGCTAACACCCGCTCCCGATACTGTGGGCGGTCGCAAAGGAGTTAAAGGGCTGTGACAGGGCTGGCTGGCTCCTGATTGGCTGCACGCATGGCATTGTGGGTGATCCCATGTTCACAGTATTCCCTGCCCCATATCCTAACATGCAGCAGCCATTTTATGAAAAATGTGATTCGTTACCACGAAGTGTGAGGAAATCTGGATTCGATGCGAATCGAAAATTTCCTGAAATTTCGATCTAATTCCACTTTGTCATCTTCGATTCGCTAATCTCTAATTATAATGTTTAAACTTGTTTTTTTAGTAGCAGAAATATTTGTCTCATTCCTTGTGAAATGTGAAATATTATTATTATTATTATTATTATTATTATAGTTAAAATCTGCTCAGATCCTATTTCAGACCCCCTCACCTGGTCCCAGCAGCTTAGCTTCTCTGTTAGTTTTGGCACAAGATGTGCCCCAACTGAAACGAAGGTGGTTGGTTATCTGGCTCAATTTAATAGCTAAGAGCCAGCCCCCTTCTCTTTCTTGGTTGAAACAATGACAAAGAAGTGGTCTAACTGCACTGAGGCAGATATGCTTGAAGGGGCTGTCTATCAGTAACAGGAGATAAGTCTAAGTGGTTCCCTGGTTTTTACCCTCTAACCCTTTTACAGATATCTGGTGCTCACTATCCTAGTCACTATCTCTAGGAGTAGTCTGAGTTTAATGACTGCAGATCCACTTCGGGTGTCAGAAATTCCAACATATTTGCTTCTGTTTACAGTCACCACCTTAAGGTTTCCATGACCACCAAACTCTGCTTGGGTCTGAAAGTTTGAAAAGTTTGTCAGGACTTTAAGACGCAGATACAATCAGAGATGTGCCTCATATTTCAATTAAGAGTCAAGTGCCTGTGATTGTCTTGTGCAGGTGGGCTCCTTACTTTACTAGAGAAGACTTACTGCTGCTATTTGATTCTGTTTTTTGGCTTGTTCTCCTGGTTGATCCCCTCGGCTTCTGATTTGGATTCGTTGTGACGTCTTGGGATAGCCTCTCCAATGATACTCATTTTGGCAATTCCTGACACTCCTGGTATGATCTCGGCTTGTTGATTACTCATTAGTCCTCCTGAAGGTAACTGATTGAATTTATTATATCTGCAAGTGCATCTGTTCTCTTATACATGCCTTGGCTTTGCAACCTGAATTCTGCGCAGTCAAGACCATCCTGTCTAGCAGCGGGCTCTGGTGAAAATATTTGGAGTGGACTAGAGTCCACCTTCCAAAATAGTGTTAGATAATAGGAAGTAGTTTACTTGTGGAATTGAGGCCTAAACTGTTTCTAAGGCATTATAGAAAATCTCTCTACTAGGGAGTTGCTTGTGTTGCAGCTCCATAACACATGCCAAGAGATAGCAGGGTGTTGCACCAAAGGGACAAACAAAGACTTGGTCAATAGACAAGCCAAGGTCAGGATAGGTGGAGTTTGTTCATAGCATTGTTCAGGTAAATGTCAGGACAGATAGCACAGATTCAACATGTTTTTCTGGTAGAGGTCAGGGCTGGTGGAAAAGGTTCAAATCAAAACGCCTTCACAGGTTACTAACAAGCTAGGTACCTTATTGGTTAGGCACATTCCCAAAAACAGAAGTAAATAAGGTGTTCACACTGTCCATTTGAGAGCCAGTCAAGGAGCACATGCTGCAGAGAGGAGGAACATGCCAGAGTAGCACCCCCTTCAGCCACTGATACAATATCTACCAGGTGAAGCATTGGCTAGAAAGTCATTAGAAAGGAGATGTTGTAGAGCGTGGGACAGCCGGGTGTCCATATGGTGTTCTTGTCTATTGTTCCTCCTTTCCTGTCTGTGTCTGCCACTTATCTAATCCACACAGTCCGGATTATGAAACAACCAGTCAACAGAATCAGGGACAAAGGTCAGTCTGACCCAGCGATCTGTTAGCGAATCCCCCAGTGGGCCCAGGTTCTGACAATAATGGGCCCCATCAGAAGCCAACCCATTTTTATTCATAAGACAACACAACACAAATCTTTAGCTGGAGCTGTTATGATTCCCATATCTACAGTTTTAGTTTGGCAGAGGGTATGATACTTATATTGGCTGCAATGTAATTTTTCTACATTCATTGCTTAGCTGTATTTTACACTTCAGTCTACAAGCCCAGTTGACTTGTAGAATTAAATAAACCAGTGAACCTCGGAGAGAAATATAGTCAGCCAATGGAATATAAATAGAGACGTCATATGTATGTAAGCAATGTACATTGTGCCCAGCATGAAATACAAATCAGTTCAGTTTCAGGTCATTGTGTCTCTGGCTAGAACTGAAATCCCAGATTTTATTCATACCGTACGTTGCTTCTATTTACATATCTCAGTATTTGGAAGACTCCAGGATAACCCTCCACACTAAGGCAGTGCAGCTACAAAATCATATGGCTTAAAGGAAAGGTATCGCCTCTTACTAATAAAAGATATTTCTTAAGAGACTTTTTTTTTTTTTTTTTTAATTTTGTTACCTATACATTTTTAGTCTGTAGGGGTTGACATGATGCTATAAAATCCATGATGATGTTATCTTGGCTATGAACAGTTGCTTCATAGATCTGCATTATGATATGCAAAAGATATTTTTAAAAAATATCTCATTTTTTATATGTGGACCTGGACTTTGTACCCTCTGACTACAGCAAAATGTTGTAGTCAGAGGGGAGAGTTAGCAGATTGCTATATTGGAGCTTTCACCACCAACAGAATGACTCTCTCTGCAAACTAGCTGTCCATACCTGTTAATCTGCATGTGTGTACACTTTTTTTTTTCTAGAGGATGCTGTATGCTAAGTACCACTGAAGAGTCACAGGGGCGGGGCTACTATCCGGGAGAGTCCAGTCTCCATGCGTGCCATTCTTGGCTTGATTGACATCCTCTTTCGTTAGTCTACATCACCACTAGCCAGATTATAATTCTTTCACATCCAGTTCTATCCGAACAAATTTGGACCGGACCGAGGATTTCTTCGTCAGAACACCAGACGAAACGAGTCTTCAGAGGTTAGCCTATCTTTATCACTCACTCATTTGAGACATGCCACATACACACTACTCAAACACCATGAATGCAGGACATGTCCCACATGCACCACACACACACTGTGGAACAGATTCTCCTTAAATAACTTTAAGCAAGGGTAATTGGAAGCTCCCAGCAAGAGGTGAAGACCTAATGAGATTTTGCCCCATATGGCCGCTAATGGCCACCAATTCATATGCAAACTACTTTGTTGTTCTTAAAAAATTCTATGGCCTGTAGGCAAGAGATCAATTATTCAGTGCCCTCTTACAAGAGTAACTGAGTAGCGTGCATCACATTATAGTCTACATTTGGCGAGAGCAATTGCTCTTGAATGTCCCCCTAGGTTCACAGGTTTCAAAAGCCTCGAAAATAAGTGACTTGGAGTATGAGCTTAGTGAACGGCAGTCACATTTGGCAGGTATATATAGTTTGTCATCTGTGTCAGAATGATAAATATTTAATTAATATGTTTCACTGCCGTTATTGTTTCTACATAAAGCCGAGCTCCGAATCAGCTTGGAGGTGCGGAGGTCCTTTCAAAAGGAACAAAAAGAGCTTTGTCTAATAGAATAGCAGTAACCTATCCACCTAAAATACAAGCATACCTCTCCCTGCACCATGGGACGCTCCCCAGTGAGCAGTATTTGTGCTGGAATAGTTTTTGCTAGAGATTGCATTCTTCTTTTTGTCTTTTTTATGGTTGTAAGATCTAAATTGAGTCCTGGGCGGAATATGCTGACATACTTTATCCTCCTGTAACAGGTTTTATTTTTACAAAGAAGAAGACGAAGAAGACGAGGAAGAAGACAAGATGTTTGTGTTATGTTTTATATTTAATTAGGAAAAATGACATGAAGCAGGGAGACGGTGGCTGGCAAAATATATATTCTAGGCTGTCTTGGTTTAAAGGAAAAGTAACTGATGTTACTAAGAAAAGCTGCCCTATGCTTACTGATACAAGGGTGCAATAAATTATTTGTATATTATTGGTGGGGGTCGCACCTAGTTTTTGGTGAATCAGTTCGCAACGAAGCGGATTTGACCCCAATATTCCAAATTGTTCGGTTTTTAACAAAACCAAATAATTTGTGATTTGTCTCAGATGAACTAAAATGACCGACGCAACATGATTTGCGATAAATTATTATGAAGAGACCCCAGAAGAGTCCGAAGAGACCCCAGAGTATAAAAAGTGTAGGCCCAAGGGAGGTGTAAAACATAAAAAACATTTATACTCACCTTCCATTACCTCTTTTGGGCCTTCTCATGGCATCTGGCGTTCTCATGGTGACGTACGGCGCTCTTCTGTGACGTCATTGGTCCGGGCTCAGGTGAGAGAATCACCTCTTTCTGGCCTAATCTTTCTCCTCCAGGTGCCCTGGTGCTCTTCTGTGACATCATAAGCACGGGGTCCCTGCTGAGATTTGTGATTGGACCACCAATGGTCACATGGGCATGACGTCATAACGCTCGGCATGCCCATTTCTCCTCTGAAGCACAATCACAGGCCTCAGCGGTGACACCGGTAAATGGCATCACAGAAGTGTGCCAGAGCCAGGGTCTGGCACTCTTCTGTGACCTCATGCACCTGGAGGGTCTCTGAAGAGACCCGAGAGTATAATAATTTCATCTCTGGTTCTATTCGAATAAGTTCGGCCCGAACTAGATGATCGCTTTGTCCGAACACCAGACAAAACAAATCTTGAAAGGTTCGCTTATCTTTAGTTCCACCCTATGATCACTTTCACTGTTGTACCTGGTGTGGAGACAAGGTTGGCTGTTACTGCAGCTCAAGCCCATTCACGTGATTAGAGAAGAGAGGTCAGGCACATGCTGAATAGAGGTGGGCAAACCTTGCAAGATTCATTTACTACCTCTGAACCAAAAGTGTTTTTATTATACTCAGAATATAATAAGCAGAAGTCCAGGGAAGATGTGAACAAAATAGAAAACACTGATACTCACCTTTCCTCACCTCTCCTGGGTGTTCAGTTGCAGCATCCCAGAGGCTGCTGCTTTTTATTGTTTGTCTTTTGTGCCTCTGGGATTTGTGTTGGTACATCCCGTTCTATGTTACATGAATTGTTATGCAGCTGTCCTCTGTATTTCCCCCCTGCATTGTTCAAACCTAGCCTTGGTTCTTCCCTGGCCTATCACAGACCACTGGGCGGGGTTGCAGAGAGACCTAGTCTACCCGATGACGGTTGGTCTTCAGTCTTGTGTGTGCAGTTAGCTGGAGAAGGTGTGCAGAGTTTCCCTGCCACCAGCTTCTGGACTGATGCCAACGATCAGCCATCACAGCCTCCAGGAAGATTATAATCGGCCCCAGAGACAGCCAGGAGTACTGGTTCAACTATCCATCATTGTGGATCTTTCCCTGACAGGAGGATTCCATCGGGCCTAGTCTTCAGCTAACCAGAACCCTGTCAGGCCTCCCTGTACCAACACTCTCCCTATCATCCATCTCTGGGAGAGGCACGAGAGGAGGAGTACTGGAGCACAAGACTGTGATAGTTAATTCTGGGCACCCTCCTAGAATCAAGGCTGGGGATTTGGACACTGCACTTCTACTCCCATGCGGTGCGGAAGCTGCCATCTTGTTATTACCAGTTGTAGAAATAAACTGTTTCTGGTTTACCTGCACCGCTGACTCCTGACTCGTGCCTGCATCACCATCAGGGCCCTTCCACACCGACTTCCAACTGGAAGCGCCCCGGGGGAAATTACTACCACCACCATCCGGTAGTGCTGCAGGACCCCCCTCGACTTTGTCCGGCCTAGGAGTGGGACTGGAGTGGTTGGTGAGTGTGCTCAACCTGCTAGGTTGCACAGCATCCACCACTACTACTCCCATTCTCCAATCCAATCTCCTCCATCTGGGTTGCGGCACAGTTTTCTTTCTCAGCATCCAGTCTTCACCCATGGGGACTTGGGGCCTCTTCTGGAATCTTCTCCGATGTCATGTGCCCCAGGGTCATCGCAGAGGCCCAGTCACAGGACAGGCATGCCAACACCAAGCTGCTTTGCCAAAGGGGCACATGTCGGCGAAGAGGCCTTGAGTGAAGATACTGGGAAAAAAGAGCAGATGCCCAGGAGAGGTGAGGAAAGATGAGCACCAGTTTTTTTCATTTTGTCCACACTTCCCCTTGGCCTCTGCTTATACTTTGGGTTCTGAAGAGACCCCCCCAAGTATTATAACGATTTGTGGGCGGTGAAACCCCAAAATTTTGGTTTTGTCTAAACTTGAAAATTTTTGAAAATTTGTAACAAGTCACAGCTTGTTAAGAACTGGTTCTCTCATCTATAATGTACACATGACACTCAAACTCCACTCACACATTGGACCCATGCCACACACACTACTCATACACCATGAATGCTGGACATGTACCTCACACACATTGGACATATGTCACACATGTGCCATTCACACATAAGATACATGCCATATACAGTATCACACATAGGATACACACTATATACAGTAAGTCACTCCCTACAACAGTAATGTCCCCAGAAACATTCAGCATTTGATGCTAGTCCTTTTCTGGCAAAGAGGGCCCCCTTCCCCTCAGGGACCTTGACACTGGTCATACATTTATGCCTTTTATTATGGATAAGCCATCAATAGCCCACTTTAAAATATCAGTTCCCAGGAGGATGCAGACCATCCCCAATGTTTAGTATAAGCTTATGAGGTTTCTAGAATGTGCTAGTCACACTGTTATGTGTAGTGCACCACACTTGCTAATAGTCTATTATACTTGCCACTCACCATAAGGATTTATATGTGTTGTGCCATCAATCTCCTACAATAAAAAGTCACATAAAGTGGGATATATTAGGGATAACCAGTAAACTGAAAAAGCTTAAGATCATGCAGTTTTATGACCCATTTTTATTGCTCCAACGCATGTAAAACTAAAATATGGCTTTGCAAATAGCCTTGATTAGAATTTTTTTTTGCATACAGCAGGCAGATCTGTGTATCTCCATGGTTACAGACTACAAACAACCCATGTGTAGTTTGATCTTACTGTCACATGTTAATCTCTTTTCTCTACCTCCCCTTCTACTGACTGCAGGTTAGCTAGAAGACAAGACAGACGAAATTGCAAGACCAGAGCACACACGAGATTTGTTTATGTAGCTTGTAATGATGGAGACATCATATGGAGATATCATTCGTAAAAGTGATTTTTTTTTTTATATATAATTTTTAAGGCTACGTTCACAGTTGCATCGGAGTCTCTGTAGGAAACTCTTCCTTTGCCTGAAATCGTCTTTTTTCGTCCTCCACTTACAGCCTATGGACCCCATTATATCTTAACTATGTGGTATAAACATTTTAATTTTACTAAACTGGTTGTTAAGGTTGTGTTCACATCTGTGCTCATATTTCCGTCACTCTGTTCCGCTATATAAACAGAAAAACAAATATGTCAGTGCCGGATCCTTAAGATGATGGTGTGTTATTCCATCATAACTGGTCAGGGGTCTGGGTATCGGACCCCCACCAACTCGATATTGATGAGAATTCTGAGAATAGGTCATCAATGTCAAAATGGCCCCCAGGCTAGAAAATCCCTTTAAGCCGCTGAAGCATTACAAATTGGTAGCAAAAGTATATATAACCTGTAGATTTTTCGAATATCCATCATGATGACATAAAACGTTCTCTTTGGAATACCCAGGAACATTGTGAACTATTATTGATATGTGGAAGCCATGTGATGATGGAGAGGCTATGAATAAATAGGGAATGGAGAAGAAGATGAAGATGATCCAAGCTAGAAGTGATGAAACTACAGAGCAATCCAGGCAGTCGGAGCACCTGCAATCCTAGGGAATTGTAATAGAGTTTGATAGTGTGTGTTGCATTCATCATAGGAATGTATCCCTAGGCACTTCACGCTAGGAAATGAGGATGTATGGAGAACTACAGGCAATGATGAGATTTACATTTTTCAACAGGGAAAGGGGAACAGATGAAAGGTTTCAGAAGGTGAGAATTAAAGGAGAAGAACTTTGTACGAAGATGTAAACAAAATAAAAACTTGAGAAAATAAGAATAGATAAGTCAAGAACGAAGGATGTGAGAAAAAAAAATACGCATCTAGGCATCAAACATGGTGAGGGGCTAGATGAGAAGGAAAGATAGGGAACATACACAAGTAGTGGTTTGGGTGCAAAATGGTGGTTTCTCAAATGTCCATTAGGGATAAGCAAACCGGTTTGTAAGAAGTCAGATTTGCTATAAGTTTTCCAAAAATGCTGGGTTCAACCGAACCTGAAATTATTTGGGGTTGCCACTCATGAAACACTACTATGAAGAGACCTCAGAGTACAATAAGAGGAGGCCCAGGGGAGGTGAGTAAACATAACAGTCTTACTCTACTCTACTGGGCTTCATTGTGGCGTCCTCTTTGGGCTTCTTCCTTCCTTCTGAATGCCATTAGTGGCCATCATACAGGAGGCTGGAAGAGGCCTGAAGAGAACATGGACTCATACAGGCAACAGAACCCAGACGAGGTGACGAAGACTGTTTGTTAAGTCTATTCACCTCCCCTGGGGCTCTGCTTATTATACACTGGGGTCTGAAGAGATCCCATAGTATAATAATAGCAGTTCTGGTCCACAAAAAAGGCAGGAGAACCCACGAATATTTGACAAAATTAATCTTGTGAGGTTTGCCCATCGGCAGTATACCTAATAAATACGGTGTACTGAGACAATAACTGAGCAAATGATCACTGGGTATTGTCTTGACAGACCCAGATCAGATCTGCCTGAGATGTCTCCTAATGTATTTGGAGATCCTGTAGTGGGACTTGGAAGATGACACTGGTAATAAAAATAGGCAATGCTTGTAAAATTACAGTGTAATTTTTCTAGACGCATTGCTTCTAGAGTAGAAATGGTGCCATACAGAGGCACAACAAGGTAGCACACAATGTGGATCACACATGAACTGACTTTGGAATACCAACATTATGGTCATCTGTGGTAAGCATGCCTCTGTCTAAGCCAAACAATCTATTTGAGATGACCACCTAAAATTGCCTTAAAAATGGACTTTAATAGGAATTATCATCACAGTAAGGATGGCCAGTATGCATAGTCTATAATGGAGCCTAGAAAATTTACTTACATAAATTTAGGGTTAAGGTCACTTTAACCCCTTAATGTCTCAACTCTTTTGGGACTTAAAGATTAAGGGTTTTTTGGGGGGGTTTTTTCATCTCTGCATTCTAAAGCCATAACTTTTATATTTCCAGTTTTGGCATTGGTACCATTTTGGGGTACACACTTTTCTTTTATTACTTTATATTTCACTTCCTTGGAGGCAGAATGAACAAAGAAAAAAATCAATTCTATTATTTTTCAGAGTTCATTGGGCAGGATAAACAGCACATTAGTTTTCACATAATAAAGAATATCTTTGTAAAGAAAAAGGTGCTTTTGTGATTTTCTTTGATTTTATATCTTTTAACATTTTACTGCAGTTTTTAAAAAAAATCTCTAGTCCCACTTGGGCACTTAACCATGTGATCTCTTGATTGCTATTGATATAATTTTCTTCTGCATTGCACTGCTGTATCCTTGTCAGGGTAACGCTAATAGGCATCTTATGACAGGGCCTAATAGGAGTAAAAGATGTCAGACTTGGTGGCCTTTGTCATGATCCTGCTTATCATTGGAACCCACTGGCACCCTGTGATTGCACTGCAGAGTGCCAATAGGCTAAAAGTGGCAGCCCTCTTTCTTCATCTAACCACTTAGATGCCAAAGTTACCATAAACTATAGTATTTAGGTGGCTCAGTGGCCAGGAACACAGTTATCTCCAATCCCAGCCATTGCAACAAGGTGTCAACTGTAACATACAACTCCTGAGTACAGATGAGCAAATTGGTTAACAACGAACTGAATTCAACTCAAATATTCCAAGAGTTTCTAATTCATCACAAACTCAAAACTTTGGGGGTTCAGACCCCAGAGTATAATAGGTGGCCCAGAAGCCCGGAAGAGGACCTGGAGATAGAGAAGAATGCTGCGAGGAGGCCCAGAAGAGGTGACTATAATTGTCTATTTTTTATACCTCCCCTGGGCTTCCACCTATTATACTCCAAAGTCCGAAGAGAACCCAGAATATAATAGTTTCACTTCCTGTCTGAATCTTTCGGCTAAACAAGCTGAACATGAACCAAAACAAATCTTTTGAGGTTCGCCTATCCTTACTCCTGAGCATACATGAGATTGTGTTAATGACCTCCTACCCATGCCATATATCTATGACGCAGGATGGAAGGGGCTGTATATTATTATAGCTAATATTATTTTCAGCCATTTTTAGTTTACTCCCTTTATTTCCCCCTCCTTAATTGAGTAGGATTTTACCATCAGCGTAGTAATTTCTACAATATGTCTAATTAGTTTCTGTCCGTATGCATTATTGCACATCACATGACATTCAGGATCCAGGAGGACTCCAGGTGTATGTCTTTTCCATCTGTAATTTCTAGATAACATTGAATAAGACCTGCTATTACTTACATGTTTATAAATAGGAAAGTTATAATTAATACAGTATATTGGACTGGAAGTAAAAAGTGGTGATTACTTGGGAAATGTTAAGGCAATCTCTCGGGTCTTAAATGTGGTTCTTCACCCACCATATGTACAAGTTTATCCTATATAGTAAGTTCCATTTATCAATTTAAGGGTGTTTTCCCATGAACATAACAATATATAAATTTAAATAAAAAAATTTGCAGCGTTTTAAAGATTTCCTCTAACTATCTTAGTGGTGACATCTTTTGTCTTGATTGTTTGTCAATGGATACAACCATGAATATAGGAACTTTCTATGGTCTGGGACTTGTCAGAAACCCAGCCATGATGTCCTTATTGTGGCCACTTATCTTCTCATACATTTCCTTAATCATGGCTGAGTTTCTGACAAGATTCAGACTATAGAAAGCTCATAGTTGTATTCAATGGCAAACAATCAAGACAATAGACTGTTACCACCAAGATGGTTAGAGAAAATATCTTTAAAATTCTGCAAATTTTTTACTTATTTATATTTGCAAAACCGTTAAGCTGGAAGGAGGTACTGGTGTGAGGTCAGTGTAGGGGGTCGTGCCACCACATCTCCATGCAGTGTAATTCATGCACCTGGTGTTACATATATTGACATGTACTGGCACCAAAGGAAGAGTGCAGTCAGTGGCTGGAAGACTGGAGCAAGAAATCTTTGTGAGCTGAAGCTGAGATAGGTCTAGCAGCAGAAGTGGTTAGCAGTGAGAGATAAAAAGTAATAGTCTGTAACATGCACTCCCCCAGGGTCACAGTTCCTGGAGAAACTGTAGTGGCACCATGGTTCTTGGTAAAATGGACAGGAATAGCCTAGAAGGGTCCAACATGGCCTGGAAGCCTGGAGGTGTGGACTCCACATTGCAACAATATACAGTGGGGAAAAAAAAAGTATTTAGTCAGCCACCAATTGTGCAAGTTCTCCCACTTAAAAAGATGAGAGAGGCCTGTAATTGACATCATAGGTAGACCTCAACTTTAAGAGACAAAATTAGAAAACATATCTAGAAAATCACATTGTCTGATTTTTTAAGAATTTATTTGCAAATTATGGTGGAAAATAAGTATTTGGTCACCTACAAACAAGCAAGATTTCTGGCTCTCACAGACCTGTAACTTCTTCTTTAAGAGGCTCCTCTGTCCTCCACTCATTACCTGTAGTAATGGCTCCTGTTTGACATTGTTATCATTATAAAAGACACCTGTCCACAACCTCAAACAGTCACAGTCCAAACTCCACTATGGTGAAGACCAAAGAGCTGTGGAAGGACACCAGAAACAAAATTGTAGACCTGCACCAGGCTGGGAAGACTGAATCTGCAATAGGCAAGCAGCTTGGTGTGAAGAAATCAACTGTGGGAGCAATAATTAGAAAATGGAAGACATACAAGACCACTGATAATCTCCCTCGATCAGGGGCTCCACGCAAGATCTCACCCCGTGGGGTCAAAATGATCACAAGAACGGTGAGCAAAAATCCTAGAAACACTCGGGAGGACTTAGTGAATGACCTGCAGAAAGCTGGGACTAACGTGGGTGATAGGCAGACAAGACCGTGTAATGTGTCTCTCTCTCTGCAGACAGATAGCAAGTCCTGTACAAAGCTAAGGCAGGACAATGTAAGTTTCTACACACACACTACATTGTTCCCACTAAGTCAATTCCCCACTGATGAGAGGCTGAAACCACATGCCAGTTGTCCTATACAATATGTTATTACTGTAAAGCTTAACCCTGTAAGGATGCAGGGTAGTATGTACGTTGATGCTTGGCATTTTTTTTTCATATTTTCCTCTGATCTTGGAAGAGGGCAAATATGGACCATAAGGTCATGCACACAGCAAGGTGACCTGAAACAACAGTCTCCTTAAAAGGAACTTTTAAGGGTGATTGGGAAACTGAATCCCCTATAGGTCCTTAGAACTGGTGGTTTAGTGTCCAAATAGCTCAGTTGTAAACCGGTCTACTTATCTAGAGATGATTGTGATAAGTCTCATCTCTGGAGCTTCTAGTGCCTGCGCAGATGTTCATTGAAGCCAGGAATGTACATCTCATTTTCATCGAACAACTGCATAGGCACCAGGAGTACAGACACTAGTAAGTATAATTTTTTTTTTCAATGTGGCTGTGGACAACTTTACAATTGGGCTATTGAGGAAACTAAACCCGAGGACCTGTGGGTGGTTCATTGTTCCAAATTGCTATGACAGGTCTCCTTTATGGAGATATAGTACTCCTTATGGCCAATATGCTATGTAGAACATAAGATATGAGAACATTTCTAAACACTTATAAAATTTTATTATTTGGACAGATGCTCTTTTATTCTGGATACACATTTTTATCCTGTTAGTAGAATAGGTAATTTGACTTCATATGTTTAGATAACATCCACTTAGAAGCAGTTATCACCTGTATCAGACAAGGAAATGTATTCCAGTAGTTTCAGACAGAATCACATGCTAGTAGCCTGACTGTCTGTGATTCACTGATATGTTTCACACTTTAGTAATCCCAGCCCACATATTCAGTCACAGAGGCATGAAGGTGACAAAGAGACAGACAGAAGAGGATGTGAGAAAGAGTTTATTAACAATCTGTGAAGACTATAATGTGACAGTTATATAACTTTAGTTTTTATACATAAAATGAATTCATGTCTAATAAATTTTCTACATTGTTTATGGTTGTGCCCCTCATCTGGCCACTAGACGCACCATTTCCTTAGAAGATATAAACATTTTCGTGATAATTCATTATCAGTATTAAAGCCTAGCTCCAGATCTGTTAATAAATGTCATAGGTCAAGCCGCTTTGGCTAGTTTCCTTTGCTGTATAATTTGTCTGTGAAGATTTACTATACAGATGTGTTCACTTTTATCTTACCTGGAATTTGGTTAAATAGTGAGTAACCTTTTAAAAAATTTTGCACAGAGTAGTACAGCCAAATAAAAGAATCTTTGTAATATATCTTACAACCCTAATTCCGAAAAAAAGCTTGGATATTGTGTAAAATGTAAAGAAAACAGGAATGCAATGATCTGTAAATCACATGTAATCATATTTTATTCACAATAGAACACATATCAGAAGATGAAAGTTACACAATAAAACATAGAATACATATCAGAAGGTGAAAGGTACACAATAGAACATAGAACACATATAAGAAGGTAAAGTTACACAATAGAACATAGATCACATATCAGAAGGTGACAGTTACACAATAGAACATAGATCAGAAGGTGAAAATTGCACAATAGAACATAGATCACATATCAGAAGGTGAAAGTTACGCAATAGAACACATATCTGAAGGAAAAAGTTACACAATAAAACATAGAACACATCAGACAGTGAAAGCTACACAATAGAACATCGAACACATATCAGAAGGTGAAAATTACACCATAGAACATAGATAACATATCAGAAGCTGAAAGTTACACAATAGAACATAGAACACATCAGACAGTGAAAGCTACACAATAGAACTTAGAACAGATATCAGAAGGTGAAAGTTACACAATAGAACATATCAGAAGGTAAAAGTTAGACATGGTTTCATTTCATTTGAAAACCTTAAGTTGAATTGATGGCAGCAACACATCTCCAAAAAGTTGGGACAGGGTTCATAAAAGTAAATGGTACTGATAATAAACAGCTGGAGGGTCAATTGTCAACTAAGTCACATGACTGTGTATAAAGAGCATGTTTGAGAGGCAGAGATGCAAAGATAGTAACAGGTTCACCAATCTATGAAAAAACTGCTTCAGAAAAATGCTCCTGAACATAAAATTGCAAAGACTTTGAATACTGAACCTCTTACAGTAGATAATATCAAAAGATTCTGAAGAAATCCACTTGCACAAGGGACAAGGCTGACAGTCAATATTAGATGCTCATGATCTCTAGGTCCTTGGGCGGCACTGCATTAAAACAGGAATAAATCTGCAATGCAAATCATCGCATAGGTTCAGGAGTATTCCCAGAAAATATTGTCTGTAGACACAGTTCGCTGTGCAATACACAAATGCAAGTTAAAGCTGTATTATGCAAAAATGAAGCCATATAGCAATACAAACGAAAAATACTCCTGTTTTAAAGCTCATTTAAAATGGACTAAGGCAAAATAGAAAACTGTTCTGTGGTCAGATGAATGAAAATATGAAATTATTTATGGATACCATGGACCTTATGTCCTACAGATTCAAGAGGAGAGGGATCATCAAGCTTGTTATCAACACACAGCTCAGTAGCCTGTACCTCTGATGGTATGGGGTTGCATTAGGGCCTATGCATGAGCAGTTTACACATCTTGATAGGCACGATCAATGCAGAGCAGCGTATAGAGGTTTTAAGACACCATATGCTCCCATCGAAGCAACATTTCTTTCAGGGAAGGCCTTGCATATTTCAGTAAGGCAATGCTGAACCACATACAGGATCCATCACAACAGCATGACTTTGCAGAAGATGAGTCTGGTTGCTGACCTGGCCTCCCCGCGGTCCAGATCTTTTACCAATAGCAAAAAATTGATGTATTATGAACATTCAGTTAAGCAGCCAGTGTAGGACTGACCCACCAGAGTACCACAGCATACCCTGTTGGGCCCAGGCTCTAATACAATAATGCTTACTTGTATATTTATTTATTTTATGCTTACTTGTATACCGCCATCATATTCTGCAGCACTTCACAGACATTGTCGGTCACTGTCCCATATAGGGCTCACAATCTATATTCCCTATCAGTATGTCTTTGGAATGAAACTGGAGGAAACCCACGCAAACACTGGAACAACATACAAACTCTTTTCAGATGTCGTCCCTGGCAGGATTCGAACCCAGGAACCCAATGCTGCAGTGCTAACCACTGAGCCACCATGCTGCCCTAACAGTCCAGCAGAAGACAATAGCTATTCCCTAGGGGTTGTTGTAGGGAGGTTCCCCAGAATAATTTTATCTGGTGGGCTCAATAAACCTCACTCAGACACTGTAAGCAGGTAGAACTCTATATCAGACAAGAATGCACAATATTCCTCTCCCCAAGCTTCAGCAATTGGTCTACCCACTTCCCAGACATATACAGTACAGAATGTTGTAAAAAAAAAAAAAAAAAAAAAAAAAAAAAAAGGGAGGAAATGCTGTACAATGGCAGATGTGGCCCTGTTCAGATAAAATGGAAAATATCTGACTTTCACCTTCAGATATGTGTTTTATATTCTATAGGGACTAAAATATGGTTATATGAGATTTCCAAATCATTGGATTCTTGATTTATTTGCAGTTTTCACAGTGTCCCAACATAAGGAAAGATAAGGAATTACACATCTGTATAGCCAAAAGTATGTTGATACTAGACCATCACACCTATATCAGATTGTTGAACAACCCTTTCTAAAACCACTGTTAATATATACTGTAGTCAGGCTCCCTTTTTGGGTAGAACAGCCTTCACTTCATTCTGGGATGACTTTCCTCAACAATTTGTTGGAATTTGCATCTTTTATCCAAAGACATTTGCGAGGTATGTTTAAGCTTAACCCAAGATCACCCAGTATATTCCACCATGCTGCATCCTCAACCTTGTTGGACCAGTCAGGAACCTTCCCTCTTGCATTGAGAGACAAGCAGTACCCTCACATGGATAGTACGCTCACTGGTTCTTCAACAAGTAAAATGATGCCTGACAGTATAGGACGTTGTAGAGAAGACCATTAACTGAAGCGGAATAGTGAAAAGGGTCACATCTGGATAACTCAGTGGAGATCATGAGGAAGAGTCACTTCTGATTTCACCAGTATATTAAGATGAGGGAAGCACTATGACTGTTCCACAGATCTGTAGCTGTATGTTTTTCTGACTCTGCCATCAGAAGTAAAGTGAGTTTGACTGTTGCAACTGACTAACTACCTCCCTGTCTCTGGACTCTATTGGTGGGTACCTTTTTATGCTTGATCACGCATAAAGGGCAGTTCCCGGGGAGAGTGTGGGGTGTGGAGAAGAGCAGGTCAGGTATGCAATAATACCTCCCAACATGGCCCCGTTGTGGCTCCTACTCTTAGGACATTCCTTACTTCTTTGCTCTGGCGCCATTCCTAAGAATGGTGAGTACTGAGATCCATACTTATCATTCGCTGCTCAACCTATAACCAATGAATGCTTCTGAAGCGCTCATTGGTGAAGCACATATTGGTTACCATCAGAGCCTGATAACCATTGAGCCATTACTCTCCTGATGATGCCACTCAATCAGGAGAAAAGTGGCCAGCCAAGCTAGTGCCATATGTATACCCCCACTATGTGAACTGTGGGGTTTGACAAAAAATTGGCCAACATGAGGGGATAAGACACCAACTCCACCTGCTCCTATGGCCCCTACACATGGTCACCACAGCAACCCATGAAGTCCCTTAAACACTGTGTCATGATAGAGCCCCATAGACATCTATAATAGCCCATTACTGCTACATACCATGAACATGAGGGACTATTTGATAAAATATTATTTTTAAAAATTCTCATGAGTCTGCCGGACACATTTAACCATCCATAAAGGGAGTAGCACAAGGAACAGTGGAAATGAGAAGATCTCCGGATTCCCAGTGACTCCACAGTTTGAATCATAATTTTCAAAGTGTTAGTCGCTAAACTTCTCCTTAACAAAGAATTCCCTCTAGCGTGGCCTCATCTTATATTCAGCTGCACAATTACCAAAGTTAAATTTAATTATCTTGGGCCAAATAAGAACCTTTCCCTGCTCATAAATAATGCATGCCTTTAACCCCTTCCCCACTGAAACAAGACAGCTCGCTCGAGAGAAGTCTCCTGGTTCCATCCATCATATCTGGCTGTGGTGGGTTAATAACTGCAAGTGAATTTTAACAGGCTGTGAATTATTGAAGAGCTGTGATTCCCATTCACTGAGAACTGATGCCGAGTCCTGATAAAACTAAACATGGTTAAGTCACTCTGAGGACGCTTCCATAGTAAGGCATGTATTCGACTTGAATTAACAGAAAACCTATGTTTTTTTATCAAGTTACTATTATGACTTATTAATAATGCAATTTTATTATGACATTTAACCAGTGCATGAAAAAAGAAGCGAAAAAAAAAAAAAAATTAAAAAATAATTGGTGTGTCTCATGGTAGATTTAAATGTTTTGTAACAAATTCATCACTTACATGGTGTTTTCCATGAGGATACAACCGTAACTAATGTACAACACCTAGAAGATGCCCAAATTAAAGGAATTGTCTCAAGGCATAATTTTTCTAAAAAGAAGCAGGTTCGGTGATCAACTGATCTATGTGGGTACATGTTGTGCATTAAACCCTTCCTGCACAGGCATTTTTCGACTTTCCGTTTTTGACTCTTCGCCAAACCCCATAACTTTGCTATTTTTCCGTTCACAGAGCCATATGAGGGCTTAATGTTTGTGGGATCAATTGTACAATATACTGGGAAACAGGAAAAAAAATTCAGAATGGGGTGGAATTGGAGAAAAATGCTTTTTTGCTACTTTATGGGTTTTGTTTTTACGGCATTCACTGTGCAGCCAAAATGACAGGTCACCTGTATTCTGTGGGTCATATGATTCCATGGATACCAAATTTACATTTATTTATGTTTTAATTCCTTAAAAAAAAAATCCAAAACTTCACAAAAGAAAAAAATTCTTGAAATCGCCATATTCTGACACCCGAAACTTATTTAAATTTCCCTGGACAGTGATGAATAAGTTGCCTTTTTTTGTGGGACCAGGTGTACTCGTTAGTTTTTGGGGAATGCTTGAAATTTTCATTGCTTTTTATTCAAATTTTTATGGGAGGCAAAAATGGAGAAAAAACAACAGTTTGGCTCTTGACTTTTTTTCCCTCTACGGCATTCACTGTATGAGAAAAATATTTTTCTATGTTAGTAGACCGGTGTTTTTGGACACAGGGATGTATAATTTGTTTATGCTTGTTTTTGTTTATTTATTTTTAATTCAAATCTAGGGAAAAGAGTGTGATTTAAATTTTTAGTTTTTATTGTTTTTTTTATATTTAAAAAAAAAAAAAGAATTTTAACCCCCCTAGGGAGCTTGATACTGTAATCTTTTGGAGAACATATTATACAATGTGGGGTCACTGTAGGAAGCACATTATACTGTGTGGGGGCCATAGTGGAGCATATTATATATGTGTGAGGCCACTATGGAGAATTATACTGTGGGGATCTCTGGGGAACATCTTATACTGTGTGTGCCCCCTTCTCTATTTACATCACATGTCATCTGTTGTACACCAGACATGTAACGTTATTACAGGCTGTAATAACATTGTGCAGTCACTATAAAACAGATACTGTGCTGATAATGTAAATAGTGAAGCGGTCACAACACTTACAAAAACACCATAGTCGCTTCAAACAACTGATCAACAGGGGACCCAGGTGTTGAATTCCCACTGATCTTTTAGGCTGTTAGGACCCCTGCAGATCAGTTGTTTCCTGGAGCTGGAGTATTGTTTACATCCCGGGCGCTACACTGCTTACTCACTGTATTCTTGATATCCGCAGTTGTGGGTACTGTAGTTGTATCCCTTTCAAGTATCTGAGATACCGTTGCAGCATCCATAACTGTTGCTATAAAGAATACACTGTAGGGAGGGGGTGGGGGATCCTGGTCAAAGTTTGCTTCAGGGCCCATAAGAGTTTAGTTACGCCTCTGACCCATACTGTGCCTCCAATTACAAAATATTGAATGCGTCAGTGTGTTATGGAGCTATTATTCCCTAGACACGATGCAGAGGTACACATAGTATTTACAGGTAAGGCTACATGGAAACACACAGATGATATAGAAATCTACATGAGCCTAACATGTAACTGCCCTATCACTAGTTTTCCCCTATTGAGGATGAAATAAGAATGTACTCTTAAGCCAATGAAATGGTTTATTTGACACCTGCAAATCTATCAAAGCACTCTTTGAGTCTGGGAAATGCAGATAAAGCAAGACCAAAGCTCTGGAGGTCATGTACTTGGGATTCTGGGTGCCAACAAGCTGCCCTATCCTGGCCAGAATTTGTGAAATAGAGCATGGAGATCAAAGTCACTTTTGCCTGTTGATGTTGGTGGGTTGGCTTTCTTCCCAACCTCCCCATACACTCTCGGCTCAGTCATAGAGATTATACATAATATACTTCAATAGGCAAGAATACTAATATGAACATGTCATTTGCATATTGCTTAGGTTATTATACTGATAAGTATCTCCAACTTTAAAAAACAAAAACAAAAAAAATCATAGACACCTTTTTTTGCAGAACATATAGAAATGCCCTATTTTTGGGAACTAGCCAGGAATTTACAGATAATTGGCAACCTTGCTCTACGGGAGAATACCTACAGTACTGGATGCCCTGGAGCATACTACATTTTATACTCAAGTATTCCAGGAGAAAAACAAAACCTCCTTGCAAAATTGTAGAGAGATAATTGGATCTGTATGATACGAATCTCCAAAAAATGGTTTTGTACATGAGGCCTTACATATCCCACCCCAAAACCTCTCCCATCCATTAGAATGAAGAACCATACTTACCGGTAACAAAAATTATGTTAAGACATTGACGTGGTTCAGCATTAAGTATAATGTCAAGACAATGTCAAGTACATTGAATTCTAGCTAAAGATCCGAGCAGATAGACGTCTTCCAGCTTCTAATAATGCACTTGACAAAAAAATTGAAATTTAAAAAATATGCAGAAAAAAAGGTCATGAACGGCAAATGTTCTGGGAGTAAAAATAAGTAAGTTGAGTCTTCAGTGGTTAAAGTATGTGAATCTCAATCTCATCTCGTTCCTGAATGAGGGTCATTTATATAGCAGGCATTTATTCAATGGAATTATATATGGAAACTTAGAATTACGATGTAGAGCAGGAGTCAGTAACCTCTGGCATCAGGGTCGGTACCTCAGGCATATTTACCCGGCACAGATCTCTGTCTTATGTTTAAAACACTTCTGTTCCAGGTGACACAATGGGGGAAAGGATGAGGCATGATGCCCTAACGTCTTGGTTGTGAGATAGCCTAGTCAGAAGGCAGTAATTCTTTTTTGTCCTTTGAAGCAAGTGCAAAAGTATAATATGGCAGCAGAACACGCTAAAGTGGGCGTTTGTTTATTTCAACTAGAGATGGGCGAACCCCTTCAAGAGCTGAACAGCCGCCATAGCCATGTCTCTGCTGTATTATACAGCAGAGACCTGGCCCTAATGCCCACCATCAGTGCTCGCACTGATTGTTAGCATCAAGGCCCATGGCACCTTGGTCAAGGATCTCTGGGGCCGGCGTTTTGCTGCCATGACAGCCAGGAGCCAATTGAAGGCTACCAGGCTTATCTGCATGCATTGGTATGACAGGCTGCTTTTTTTTTTGCAAGGCATTTCATTAGTGATCAGACCCCCCCTGGGGTTCAAGACCCCTAAGGGGTCTAATAAATGCAATTAAAAAAAAAAAAAAAAAAAAAAATAGAAAAAAAAAAAAGTAGTAAAAGTTTAAATCCCCCTCTTTCCCTAAAATACATATAAAAGTAAAAAATGACTGTGAAACACATACACATTAGGTATCCCTGTGTCCAAAAACGCCTGCTCTACAAAATATTTTTCCCGTACGGTGAACGCTGTAGGAGGAAAAAAAAAAAAGTTAAGTGCCAAACCACTAGTTTTTTGCTGTTTCGCCTCTGATAAAAATTTGAATAAAAAGCGATCAAAGCAATAGACATTAACCAAAATGGTATAACTAAAAAGTACACCTGTTCCTGCAAAAAAACACGCCATAAGCATCTCCATACATGGAAATATAAAAAGTTAGTGGTGTCAGAATATGGCGACTTAGAAAAAAAATTTTTTTGCAAACTTTTTGATTTTTGTTAAGGGGCTAAAATATAAATAAAACAATGTAAATTTGGTATCCCTGGAATTCTACCAAAACATAGAATACAGGTGACATGTCATTTTGGCTGCAGAGTGAACGCCATAAAAAGGAAGTCCGTAAGAAAGTCGCACAAATACACTTTTTCTCCTATTGTAACCCATTATGAATTACTCCAGGCTCCCAGTACATTGTACAGAATAATAAATGGTACCATTATAAAGAACAATTTGTCACGCAAACATTAAGCCCTAATATGGCTCTGTGAATGAAAAAATAAAAAAGATATGAGGTTTAGAATGCAGGGAATCAAAAACAAAAATGAAAAATGTCATTGTTGTGAAGGGGTTAAGATTCATTTCAAGTTTGGTATCTCAGGTCTCTGGTTCATTTCGGGACGAACAAGTTCGGTACAAACCACAATGTAAATTGGCTTAAAACATAGTATAGAATACTTTCAGAAATCCTAGGAACTTATCTATAAAACATAGTGTAGAACACTCTTAGGGCTCCTAGGAACCTATCTATAAAACATAGTGTAGAATACTCTTAGGGCTCCTAGGTACCTATCTATAAAACATAGTGTATAATACTGTCAGGGCTCCTAGGAACCTATCTATAAAACATAGTGTAGAATACTCTTAGGGCTCCTAGGTACCTATCTATAAAACATAGTGTAGAGTACTGTCAGGGCTCCTAGGAACCTATCTATAAAACATAGTGTAGAACACTGTCAGGGCTCCTAGGAACCTATCTATAAAACATAGTGTAGAATACTGTCAGGGCTCCTAGGAACCTATCTATAAAACATAGTGTAGAACACTGTCAGGGCTCCTAGGAACCTATCTATAAAACATAGTGTAGAATACTCTTGGGGCTCCTAGGAACCTGACTATAAAAATATTTTAAAATACTCTTCCTTTCACATTTTCCCTTACCTCTCTTGGGCCTCTCACGGGGTCTGGCACTTTTCTTGTGACGTCCGGCACTACTCTTTAAAAAGACAGACAGGCAGCACTCCCGTGTTTACAATATTGCGGCCAGACTCCTCCACGATATTGTACAGAAAGGAAGAGGGACAGCACTCCAGATGAACTTTGTGAGCTTGCTTATGCTATTATGATTACAGAAATATTAGATTCCATGTGAAGCAAGAAGCCACATAGTCAATTTTACATAATCAAAGAATATGGGCAACGTTTCTAGCACTCTTCTGTGATGTCATCTGCCCAGGGTGAGGCCTGGGACTGGGCCTTCAGCAGTCACGAAGTGGCCCAAGAGAGTTAATGGAAAGAGTATGAGTTTTTTTTTTTTTTTTTTTTTTACACCTCCCCTGGGCCGCTACATATTATACTCTGGGGTCTGAAGAGATGATAATGCAGAAGCCATTTCAGTTCGCCCTAGACAAATCTCCATTTGTTCGATTTCGCAAAAAAAAAATAATAATTTGGAATATCCTGGATGGGCCCGCCTTGTTACAAGCCATTTCACCCATCTCTTATTTCAACAAGACTGGACAGATTTGTATTTGTATGGATTTTTTAAACAAAAAAAACTGGGCCATGTGAGGGATTGCAGACCACTCTAAGTCCTGTGTTTAACCAAAAGTCATATTCTCCATATAAGGGTCACCTTTGCAAAAAACGTCAGGGACAAGGATCACATTAAAATGGATGTTAAATTAAGCAGTTATTTGGTTGTGGTCATGGTTTGTGCTATGTGACTTTCATGTATAGGTTGACATCCTTAGTATTATTGCTTAGCACACTGGATACCTCAACTTTGACACACCATACAAAAAGGGTTGCCTTCTCCTGATGTAAAGAATGTTAGATAGGCCTCCAGTACATATTTTATATCTGTATTAGCCTCTGTTCACAGCTGCATCCATGGAGTTCAGAGGGACTTCCAACTGACTTTTAATATGCTTGATTCCCAAAATACTTTAAATACTTTGCAAATGTCCATTCAAAAGTTCACAGAAGCCATAATGTTAGTGTGAACAGATTCTACATATAGCTCATACTTGCCAACTCTCCCAAAACGACTGGGAGACTTCCACAAAAAAGGGGTGATCTCCCACCATCCCAGAAGGGGGAGCAAATTTCCTGGGCCTGGGAGAATGTTTCTGTTCTCAGTCTGTGGTGTGGACACTTATGTAGTGGTCAGAAAAAAGGGCATTACCATCAGATATCTTGGCCAGATCACAAAAAGGTTGTGTTCCATGCCCCATGCAGGGCAGGGCTTTACTAAACGGGAGTTCATCCATATAAAATTTTTCATGCCAGATTGGCAAGTATGATATAGCTATTTCCATATTTAAAGAATTGTTTGGTTTGGGGTATTTTCATGCAGTTTCTGCCATGTATGGTTATCCTACCAAACATAAACAAACCCATAGGCATCAAGTAAAAAGACCTGTACTGCCTATTTTTTAACATGGGAGGCTATGGGTGATGGATGTTTCCCAGTGCCATCCATTAAATGCATATGGCTAATGTTTTGTTGAGCCAGAGTCTATAGGACATATGACCTTCATAGAGAGGAGTCATCTACATCATTAAAGTAGGGAATAGGTAAAAAGAATGACTTCCCATCTTGAGATAGATAGATACACCCCCCCCCCCCCGTACATACAGTGGCGTAACTAGGAATGGCTGGGCCCCAAGGCGAACATTTGACATGGGCCCCCCACCGAACCGCTGCCCCCAACCCCCCCCCCGCATAAACCGCATTCCTGCACACACTATTATGCACCATAGTGGCCCCTGCATTCAATATTATACCTCATAGTGGCCCCTGCACACAGTATTTTGTCCCATAGCGGTACTTACGAACTGTATTATGCCCCATAGTGACCCCTGTACACAGAATTATGCCCCATAGTGGCCCCTGCACACAGAATTATGCTCCATAGTGGCCTCTCCCCACAGTAGTATGCCCCATAGTGGCCCCTACACACAGTAGTATGCCCACAGTGGCCCCTGCACACAGTATTTTGCCCCATAGTGGACCACCCATGAACGATTATTATACTCTGGGGTCTTTTCAGACCCCAGAGTATAATGATCAGAGACCCAGGGGAGGATACAAACATAAAAAAACAATGGTACTTACCTCTTCCTGGCTCCGGTGCACTCCCGTGCGCTACTTCGGCCATTTTCAATGTCGGAGCAGATCTCGCGTGAGTGAGGCCGACGTCGCGATGCATAATGACGTCGGCTGATGTCTGGAACGTCACCAAACAGATCCGAAGCCTGCGGAGCGGCGGATAGGTGAGTTACAGTGTTTTTTATGTTCGCTCACCTCCCCCGGGCCCCTGATCGTTATACTCTGGGGTCTCAAAAGACCCCAGAGTATAATGATAGCATTGTTTGTGGGGTTCGCGGTAGCCCTGTGGCAGCCGTTACCGCTGCTACCCCGATATTTACACCCCTGGATAGATAGATAGATAGATAGATAGATAGATAGATAGATAGATAGGTAAAAAGAGGCAGCACTCCAAAACTGAATTTATTAGCCCATTGACGCAACATTTTGGTTCAACCCGAACCTTTCTGAAGCAGTACAGGAGCGTAGTACAGTAGTACAGTACTACAGGACCGTACTGCACATGTGCAGGATTTCGACTGATGACACTGCTCTTCCAATGCTCAGGGGGGCCAACAAGAGGTCTGAATGAGCGTGTTTAGTGATGACGCAGCTGTGCTCAGGGACTTAAGACAATGCCCCCTGTGCCCCTGAAACGTATTTGCATATTGGTTATTACAGGCCCCCCATCGGCTCATCATAATTTGAAAGGTATGGTTGGAATTGTATTCATAGCATGTACATGACTAAACCAATGTTTGTTAGCGGCTGGGGGAGGTGATAGACTCCCTTTAAGAAATTCATCAGCTCGCAATTTTGGCCCTATAAATGATGTGGGCATTCAATTTACAGCTTATACAACAAAGTTAGCAACACCCTTTAAAATATGTTTACCTAGCTGTGTCATAGTCATTTTGCCTGTGACACCTTCGCTTAATATGCTTAGAAGTGAAGAAATCTGTGACTTTAGCTAAGTGTATCTTTAATGCACAGTACAGCGAATCTTAGAAGTAATTAAGACTTTATCTGTAACTTTAAGAAACATACTCATCAGGGAAATTACAACTTTTCCCAGAACACTCTAAGAGAAGTACACAATAATGGAAATGCTTAAAACTTTATGTACCAGGGAAGAATCTCTAATGACCGATAAACAGCTTTATTTTCTATGCTTAAAATTCACATTATACTCTAATGATCAAAATTCTATGGTTCTGCAGGAAGCATTGGTGTTTAAGAGTACCTACACTTCCAGGAGAAGTTTCAGGATAAGCCACCATATGTGTATATGACAAGTAACAACATTTTTGGCCATTATCACCAGTTTGCCTCTCTGCAGACTTTATCACTAATTCTCAGTTTTCCCTGAGCTGGTAATTGGAAACTAGCTGCTATAATAACGTATCCCTTAGAGAGTACATGGGGGAAAAAAAAAAAAAAAAAAAAAGGAGATTATGATCCAAAATTATCCTTACTTATTCACTTTGAAACAGCATGAAGGACATTTTACACCAGTATTAAATAGTATTAATGTGAAAAAAAAAAGACCTTGGGGTGAGATAGAAAACTTAATATTAGCTGCACTGCAAGCTCCACTTGGCTTCATCTCCTCCTCAGCCCTCCCCTTTCAATAGACTTCTACAGGTAGCATGTAATATGTAATTTGATCCTTCTGTGAGCTGACAGTCTATCTCATTTTCAAGTTGGATTTAGAGAATTAGGAAAGGAGCATGTTTCTCCAAAAAGTATCAAACAGCAGGGTTATTACTGTCATCTCCTACCGATTACTGCAGGAGTTGAAAAATTCTTCACTGCTGGCCCCTAAGTGGACAAATGACCACACAGATCTGAACCATCCTTTGGAGGTACCTGCTAGTTAGCTCCTCAAGAACTCCTCATTTTAGCTGTTTGGTGCTGGTTATAGCGTATGCTAGGTGTAGTGTTGGGCGAAGCTCACAAAATTCATCTTGAGAATATTTGCAAGTTTTGACCAACAGTTTCGCTTTGGACCCAGCTTGTTCAGACCAAACCAGAACTACTATTTATTATACTCTGGGGTGTCTATACACACCGTACCAAAACAAACAGTCATATTGGGCTCCGTCCTGGTATCCATTGTGGATCCTCTTTGGGCATCTTCTGGACTCCTGAATGTTGTGAAGTTAATGCTCCCCACATGACCTCTGAGACCCAATCACAGGCCTCAGCAGTCCCCTGGCACCACGGACGTCATTCAGGAGGGGTCCAAAGAGGATGAAGACCTGCAATAGATGCCAGGAAGGAGCCCAGGAGAGGTAAGTATGACTACTTATGTTTATGCATCAACCCTGGGCTTTAGAAACCCGCATGTATAATAGTGGTTTGTGGGTAGCAAACCCCCCAAATTTTTGGATTTGACAGAACCTGAAAGTTTTGGAACATTTGCAACAAACCCAGCCCCTAGATGTGTGTTAATTCTTTGCATTTCTGTATGCTTGAAGTCAGTATGTTCCTGTCCTGTTGTAAGGGAATTGCCAGTTGAGCAATTCCCCAGTGCTGCTGCAAAACCCTGGGCAGAGGGGCACAACAAGACAGTGGACCATAAGCTGAAAACCCCCCACTGTCCTTGGCTAACTTGCCCGATCTGTCCTAGGCGACAGCCAGCAACTGGTCGACAGTCCCTTCCTAATATAGGTGACAACACAGAACGCAGACAGGACAAACAACAACAAAGGTCAGCTAGCCAAGGGGTTGGTAACAGTTGAGCAATGCAGTACAAAATCACAATCCAAGAGAATAGTCAAAGGTAAGCCAGTGGTCAGGAAATAAGAAGAACAGGTAAACAGAAGAGAAGCAGCAGAGACAAAGTAAAAAACAGAATCTCAATAGCCAGCGGCCACGTGGAACTGACAACCTGTTTATAGCAAGAAAGGACCTGCCCCAGATTTGATTGGACAATAGGCTGTCAATCATGCAAGCAAGGCTAAGATTAACTATTGAGAAGCCGAAAGAAACAAGGTGCATGAGACGGGTGTGGCTGAAATTCAATTACATAGTCTAGGACAGTGTTCAGACTGAGCATCAAGAATCTTATGCAAGGAATCAAACTGAATACGCCTCTTTCTCCACAGCATGCGAGCGGAGGGTGGCGCAGAGAGCTGAATAGGCAGAGAGGTTACATCAGTTCATGTTTCTTTTGTTTAGTTTTTGATTTATTCTAGTTTTGCAGAAGATATTGATGTTCTGTCCAGGTGTTGGTTTTCAGAACAATGTAATTTGGTTTTTCTTGTCTGAGTCCTAGTGCTCATCTGTTTTCATATTAGGGAGAGTGTCTTCAGACCAGAGCAGGCAAGGGGCATGATTCAAAGCTCTCGGACACTGTCTGCCTCTGACTGAGCCCAGAATCACGCCCTCTTGTCTGATCCTTCCTGACACCACCCAATTGACAATAGAGAGCCTAATTAGCATATCATGCACCAAAGCTAACTGCAGTGATTGCTTGGGAATGGTAGGGGTCAGTACTGGACCTTCTTCTCATAAAGCAAGTCAGAAAATCTCTACAATTGAACGTTCTTGTGTTTATACATGAAAGCACATGTTAGTCAGATACCTCAATAACGGAACCCTCAATCTAAAGATGGCCATACACATTAGATCGGTAAATGTTAAAAAAAAAAAAAAAAAAAAATGCACACAAAGTAACTGCCAGTCAAAAATATCCTACATGAATGATCACCTTTGGTAGACAATGGTTGGCCATCAATGTTCACTTACAACTGACTGAAATTCTTAAAATGTGGCCATAGAAACGTAGAAGATTGATGGCAGAAAAGGCCCTTGTGGTCCATCTAGTCTGCCCTTATATTTTTGCCATTTTATCTTAGGATAGACGTGTGTTTATTCCAGGGATGCTTATATTCACTTACGTTAGAGATGATGCTAGTGAGAACCTTTGTTGTTCGGGTCCGTTGGGAGACCGCTAAAACAGCAGTAACCTACGGAGTCCAATGGACCACAATGATTATAATGGGGTGCATCAGGTGTGTGGTGTTTTTAAACTGAAACCAGTGGAGGAAAAATTCTTTCGGGCAGGACTTTTTTCCTCAGCCAATTTTCGTCGGACTCTGCACAGATGTGAATGTTGCCTGACTGTAGAATTCCCAACTACATCTGGTGGAAGTTTGTTCCAAGCCTCAACTACTCTTTCATTGAAATAATATTTCCTGACATTGCTTCTGATCTTACTCCCAACTAATTTTAGTTTGCGCCCCCGTTTTCTTGTGTGTAGTTTTTCCCCACTTGAATGAGACTGATGAAATTCTTAGACAAGGGTCTATTGAAGGATTTCAGGGCTGTCTGACCATGTTCCCTGTTCTCTGCCTGTGTACTGTCAGTAAACAGACTAATGTGCTGGTATATAGATATATACCATCACATTATAGTTGGAAAATCAAATCTTAAAATTCATCTACAGGATTAAAAATTTAGAAAATTTAGGTAAACCACAAATGTATCTTTTTTTTTTTTTTTTACACAATATACTTCATTTAGCCTTGATTTTGCACATATATGGTATGATCATAACAGGATATGTAACAAGACTATTCAGGTGAATGATGTTAATGGCCATGCGACTGACATTTTTTTTAGCAGCCATCGCAATGCTCCATTATTATTATGACCATTTTTTTTTAATGGTCTGTTTTAACGGTACATCATAAAATAGGACATGTCCTATTTTTGTCTGAGTTCTCGGATTCCTCTATAGACTCAAATCTATAAAGGATCCTTGAAAATGGTTGTCTGAATAGAGCCTACCATGTAGATCATTGGATGTCAAACCACTGGGACCCCGTCAATCATGATAACGATGAAACCGTGTACCCCCATTGGAATGGAGAAGGAGTCACACAAGTATGCCAGTGCTCCATTCAATTCTACCAGACATTCAGGAACAACCCCTCTAACCTACATCCCTGTCCACAGGATGTAAACTTGGCACAACCCCTTTAAGTACTCGTGGAGATGTTCAGAAACATTGGTAAAATAACCATGGGGGCTTAACCTGAGGGGGTGCCTTTTGTAGACGTACGTGGGCCCAGGAGCCTTAGAGGATCCATAAGGTGTCTCTTCCCAATATGAAGAAGCCAGTACTATAAATACATTATAGTTAGGGTTTGGTACAGACTTAGCATTGAGACCCAGAAGCTTTATTCTGGATAACATTGTGAAAAAAGAAAACCTTATTAATTTGATATTTTATTGTAATTTTTGACTAAACAAGTAAGATTTATGTCACAATGTTGACTGTCAAGGACGTAGAAGAAGGGGGCTATACTGAAAACATAACCACTGTTTACTCATGCTTACCATCTATCCTATCTATTAATCCATGAATATGTAAAATCTCAGAAATCCAAGGATGCAGGACGTCTCATGTATATTAAAAATGTATTCAGAATGTAAGATTTTATCTCTGATTAGTCACGGGAAAAAAATAGATAAAATGAATGCAAATGTTCTTTACCATGAATCTGACCTTTATCGTTTATAAATAGAGACTTAATGACGCCCACAAAACAGTGTGGTAAGAGGTGGGGGGTGGGCGATAATGTCTCGTAACATTTGCTTTACATGTAGAGGATTGATTTATGTTTGGGGAACAGAAAGGTTGGTGTTGGGGGGTAATGTGAAGCTCCTGGGCACCAATGCAAAATATGTAACGGGCCCCCAAAAATCATGTGCTATCTATAATTATGGTGACTTCTTATGTTGTAGAGAGGTCTTTGGACCCCCTGAGGCTCCTGGGTCTAGTAGAGATTGCTACCACTGAACCCCCTATAGATATGCCCCGTGGTTGCTGTGTTCTAAATGTTACAGAGCAAAGCTGGAGATTATTTAGTTAGATCTCTTTTGCTACTCTACGTAAGGGCAGCACTGGATAAAGGAAAGGTGGTAACTGACTGCAGAAGACCCCTGTGCAATAAGTATGTGTTGGGTCCAACAGTTTCTACACATACACCCAGGATACATGCTGTGATTGTGTCACGGACATATATGACACACACACATGGCCACACGCACCACTACAAGCCCTATACAAGGCACTTATAAACTGGCCACGTAACACATGAATACAATTCTCACAGTACTCATATACCGGACACATATCACACATAACACTCAACACATGGTGCACAAGTGCCCTTCGTCCTGGATATATGAAGTGCTGCGCAAAAACCTTTCCAAAAAGAGAAGGACTAAAAGTTTATTTTTGTCAAGCAGCAAAATAGAAATGTAAATCTCATCAGTATTTCGTGTAACCTTTGGAGGCGTCCTGACAGTGATGATAACATCTTCCAGTCTGTCTGGGATGACAAGAAGACACAGAAGGATTGGAGCAAGCCTACATCCACAGAAGATCTGCGCTTAGTTCTCCAAGATGACAGGAAAAACCTCCCTGCCGAATCCCTGCCAAAAACTTTTGCCCAGTACCGTACTGTTCATTTCCCATGGAAAATACCAGCAATGCTAGGCTCACACTAGCGTTCGAGGACTCCGTCCCCATTCTGCTTAAAATAGGCTGAGAGAAAAGACTTTTCTCTCCGCTGTTTCAGTATAAAATCGGCGAAAACTGGGCGGAAACCCAGCGGACCCCATAATAGGAGGCGACCACCCAAAATTGCATGAAAAACTGGTCTTCCAGAAAGGCTAGTATGGAAAACTGAAAATCCACCAGTGAAAATGTGCTCTGGGTAAGATCTTCTCAAAGAGGTTGTCTTTTGGAGAGGTTTCATTGTAGTTGCTACTTCTTTCACCTGTGCAGTTGCTATATTCACCCGTCATAGAGGATGTTTGGTGAAAAGCAATGGAGGAACCTATTCACAAGGGAAAAACAAAGTTTGATTCACGTGACCCTAACCTATCTGTGAGGCTAGGTTGATATGACGAGTTCTGGTGACGGCTCACTTTAACACTGGACGATCAGGATGATCGTTCCAGTGAAAGATCTTTTCCAAGTTGTGCCACTGAAACTTGAAGATGCCACTGCTGCACAACTTTTTGTTGCAAGTCCTTGGCATCTAATACACTGGAGTACCTCCCACTTGGACCTAGCGCACATCTGATGAAATTGCAACACGGATGAGAATATACCATTATCTATTATAATAACAATCTCAGCTCTGCTACATCTGTATAACTACAAGAACACCCCTCCACCAGAACTGTCTTTGCACCCACGGATGGAGGGACTTTCCATTAAATGTGGAGGAAAGAGTCGCCTTTCTGTCATTCTGGGCACATACAACAATGCAGGTGGAAAGCAGCAATCGTAAAACAATCTTCTACCGAGTCTAAGGTCACTGTGCTTGTCATATTGGCTTCAAATAAAATGTAAAAAATACTTTCAAATGTCACTTTTAAGCCGAAAAACTGTCAGTCACCCAGATGTCATCTATCAAGCCCATAACCGCCGGAGGTGATCTGGCATCATCATAGAAGTGACCCCGTACACTTGTTTCTGCGGGCGCTGGATGGTGCAGCTTTAAAATTAATGGCGTATTAATATTTACAGGAGTGTTGTCTCTTGTAATGGAGTTTATTGTTGACTATTATAGTTTGAAGAGGTCACAAACATTAAAATGTGCCCGCGTAACTCTATGGAAAGATATTCTCTTCTGATATGTTCGATTATAGAAGGACATTATGGCTGAGAAAACCTTAGATATGCCCTGGAACTAGCATACCGGGGGATGAAAAGGGCCTCCTTCCTGTCAATAATACATTCCTTGGGCTCTGTACACATCTTTGTTGTAGGTCCTGTTCTGAACCTTCCACAAAGAAAAAAATAGTGCAGCATGCTGTGCTGTTTTTTACAGTAAAATGATGAACACCATGACAGAAATCTGACAACTCCCATTTTAAGCCATTTAAGTGCTCACTTGCAACACATAGGGGCTGCCCACGCCGTGCATGTTGCATCCAAGCTTTGTCTTTTCGTCATGCCCCAGATGATGTTTGAGTGCGAAATGCGTGTCGGACTGCAGCGCTACCTTTTGGTCTGTGTGTCATTTATTAATAGGCATTCCTTGTATATCCTGCTTTTCTAAGTTATAGGATGTTCCTTTTAACGGTTTTACACTTTTATGAAATTGGGAATTGATTTGTAGCTTGTGTCACTTTCACTGCTTTTTCAATATATCAATTTTGACCAGTACATAGTTATCTGATAGCTCTGCCTTATTGGGGTACTGTTCATCTCTACTTTTATATGTATTTATTGGGTTTTTAATAGATAATTCTAATAAAGGTGCACAAACATGTTTTAATGACATATGTGTTCTGTGTTTTTGTGGGTGTGGATTATTTGTTTACAGCACAGAACCCTATATTGTGGTCTGATATTTTACCTATTGGTGTGGACATTGACATATGGCAACTTAGTAAACCTCTTGGACATAATAGCCTGAATATGCCCAGTTGTCAGCCCATGGAAAGAGTTGTCAGTAGAGATAAGCAAACCTCTTAGGATTCATTTTGGTTCAGGTCAAACAAGTCTGTGGTATGGACCACACCTTAAATTGGCTTAAAAAATGGCGTATAACACTGTCAGGGCTCCTAGGAACCTATCTATAAAACATAGCGTAGAATACTGTCAGGGCTCCTAGGAACCTATCTATAAAACATAGTGTAGAATACTCTTAGGGCTCATAGGAACCTATCTATAAAACATAGTGTAGAACACTGTCAGGGCTCCTAGGAACCTATTTATCCAATTTCTTGCTCTCTAAGGCAAACACAGCCAAAGTTATGTCAAAGTGAATGTGACATTATTATACTCTGGAGTCTCTTCAGACCTCAGACCAGGGAAGGTGTAAAAAAAAAAAAAAAAAAAACATAATTGGTTACCTCTTCTGGTTTTCGTTGCAGCATCCAGAGCTCTCTCTACGCCTTCTCGGTGACATCTGGTTCTCTCCTGTGACATCATGACACTCAATGTGCCCATGTGATCGCTGGTGGCCCAATCAATCACAGGCTTCAGTGATGACCCTGGGCTGATGACATTGCCAGGAGGTGACACAATGTTTTTTTTGATCTTTGTTACTTCCCCTGGGCTTCCACCACCTAGTATAATGCGATGACCATCTAAGTTCGACCGAGACAAATCTCCATTTCTTCGGTTTTGGAAAAAAACAAGCAATTTTGAATATTTGAATCAAATCCTGCTCAGTACGTGTCGGTTTACCCATCTCTAGTTGTCAGTCAATTCACAATAAAAAAGTATAAGGGATAGATAGATAGATAGATAGATAGATAGGAGATAGATAGGAGATAGAATAAATAGGGAGCACTCTGTTACGCCACTCGCTAGATAAATCGATAGATAATTTTATAGAAATATTAATAAAAAACTAAACATTATGGCCTCTTCCAAACTTCAGGTAATACATGGGCTGTCCTGTGTCTATAACCTGGTCCTGACACTGACATATCAGACAATTATTTTTATTTTGCCAGTGACTACGGTAGGTTATTACTGTCTGAGTAATGAAAGAACGGTGTGTGATTTCCTACTGGTTCGGTGAGGAAGTTTTCCGCTTTGTGGCTTTTGTCTGCTGCCTTAGAGGAAATGAGAGACTTGCATCTGAATCTGAATTTCATGAATAAACATGTTAATGTCATCCTGCAGGATTTAAAGGGAGACTCTCCCAGAATACTTAACACCTAATTCAGACAAGATGTTTGATATACAGATTAATATACAGACACTGGATCCGGATTATTTACCCCATAATAAGCTTTGTTGTGTTGTCTTTATTGTATTATTCTGGTGTTCTTCTCTTCCCTGCTGTATTACCTCGCCCGATGTCTCACAGCTCCAAATCTCCTGCATATGAGCAGTGAAGGACATTGCACCATACCTTGGCTTCAACTGTGCAACGTGCCTGTGCCCTGAGCCACTGCTGAAGAATCCTGGACTCATCTCTAACTGGTCAAAAGTTATTAGAGGGATTGTCTAGTTCATGCTTATTGATGACCTATTCACTTTTGTCAATATGGAAATGAGCTCTTTGGAGGAATGAGGATGTTGCCACTTACCTCTTTGGAGCAACGGCACCGACCTTCTTGCTCCAAACCGACCTTGTTGCTCCAAAGAGTTTCTTTATCTATTGACAAAAACAGCAATATCTCATCAATGGAGGTAGCGATTCACATGGGGAAATTGCTGGTTGATTTAGGTAACCTATCTATCTGTAGGTCCCGGTTGATATTCTGGGTCCTGGTGATAGAATCACTTTGAAGGGGTTGTGGCTCTTTTGCGAGTGCTGTGACCTCTTCACTGTTTACAATGCCCGCCGTTCTGTTTCATAGTGGCCTTGTGATCTAATTACAGTTTTATCCCATTCACTCCACATCCCATTCAGTTTAAAGGGAATCTGTCACCAGAACCCAGCATATAAACCTTACCTTGCAGATAGATAGGTTAGGGTCACCTGAATCAAACAGCGTTTTCCCCTTGTGAATGGATGCCTCTGTTGCTGAGATATTGCTTTTTGTTTTTGGTCAACGTGAAAGCTATTTGGAGCAATGAGGGTGTTGCCGTTGCTCCAAAGAGTTAAGAAGCAACACCTTTGTTGCGCCAGAGAAATCATTTACATATAGCAATCGAGATTGTGAGAACTGATCATATGCTGTACAAGACTTTCTATGGTTGCATCAAACTCTGGTTTATGCAAGTCACTTTTTTTAATTGTAGTATTATACTGGGTAATGCAGACAAAAAAATAGTTAATACTGGCACGGACTTCACCACTGATGTTGAGGCCCAGGCATCCCTACGTTCCTGCTGATGAGGAACCAGTACAAAGAGATTGCGGAGCGCTATTGGGTCATACAGATGTGTGCTTACTTTGAGGGGAGACACCCCAGATACCCATGCTGGAAAGAGTCCAAGCACTGAGGAAGGAGTGAATAGATGCTCCTGTACATGTGTGTAAAGTGCCATCATACACGTAGAACTTACTGCTGTAAGTTAATTGTGCCTCCATGTTACTTTGTATCTGGATGATTTTTACTAGGGAAATTGAGCTGCAAGCTATGTCTGTTTCAATTGCCATTTTGTTTCCTGTGCCTTCATTTGCCTTTTCACCACATCCACTCCAATTCTTAGCCTTTCTTAATACGCTCCACTGATTCTGGCAAAGTTGGAAATTTAGCTCTAGCCCCCACTGTTCCAGAGCAATCAGTGCGGTTAGTTTTGGTGCCTGATATGCTACATAGGCTCTATACTGTCAGGCAGGAGCAAGGGGGTGTGAGATCAGCAATCAGAGGCCGCCAGTGTCAGAGCTCAGAATCACACCCCTTGTCAGCTCCTGCCTGACACCGCCCATCTGACAGTACAATGTCTAAATAACATATCAGGCATCAAAACTAACAGCATTGATTGTTCAGGAAAGGTGGGGGCTAGAGAAAAAAAAAAATCCAACTGTGCCAGAATCAGTAGAGCAGCACCTATTAAATGATCTAAATCGATGGACTTGCTGCAGATAGTGAAAGATTCTCTTTAAGGAAAGGGTGGACAAATCGACAGTTGGGCTTCCATACATTCAGCTCTGTTTGATATTGCAGCTCATCTCTCCGGCATTTCCCCTGGTTGGAGCCATAATACAATAACGTCATGGTATACAGTATTTAGTAGCTATGTAAGGGCTTCATAAATAACAGGAACAGTTACAGTATATGGGGAAACTTTATAACCTAATGGTAATCTCTCCCTTATCATGAATTCCATCTAGTGATGAGATATAAAATGTGTTTTCTATGGTATAAGTAATATCTAGGCGATCAGCCTGTTAGATGCCGCGGTGTAATTGCTGGAATCGGCAGTGAACAGCTGACAATCAGCGCTAATTAACAGCTCTTCAATCAGGCACATTTAATAGGGCTATTTACGGAGGGTTTTTTTTTCTCTAATTTAAATACATCATTGAAATTGATTTATCAGTCTGGAAAACTGCACAGAAAAGTGTAAGAGGAAAACATCACTAAGGTACAGTATAGATGTCTGGTCACGTATAGAGACTTAAAGGGGTTGTGCCATTAAGGTTACTTATCCCATATTCTGTGTCCGTTCTCTGGGGGTTCGACTGAGAGGTCCCTCAGTGACCAAGAGAATGGGGAACTGAAAGCTCCCCATGCTTCCTTGTGAACGGAGCCCCTGTGCACTTGCGTGACTGACACTCCACATTTTGGGCGTCTGGAACTGTAATTTCCGGCAGGAGTAAATGGTGCACTGGTCACACACTGCAGCTCACAAGAAGGAGGTATTGATCAGTCTCGTATTCTCCTGATCGCTGGAGGACCAAGGAGTCAGACCCCCAATGATAGGACACTTATCCCCTATCCTGTGAATAGCAGATAAGCGTCCTCGATGGCACAACCTCTTTAACTTGGCCACTAGATTAATGTCAGCCAAACCCACAGATTACACCAGGACCCAATAACCATCCAATGTGTTTTGGGGTCTCCAAAGGTTTCCTCGATGAGAAAGAAGGTTCTGACTTTTGAATTTTAACATGCCTTTAGTTTTCAGGTGAGATAAGATGTTCCCAGAATAGTCAGCCAGAAACTTGTAGTATTCCAATTTCCCCATTGAATACACATGAATGTTCACATAGACAGAATGTTATGAGAGGGTTAAGGATATAGCTAAAATATATAGCCAGCCTTACAGATTGGTCATGACTCATGACCAATCATACAAATGTTTTATATGTTCTAAAAAGTTAACCCTACATCTATAGGAGTCATGTAAAATATATCGCTGCAACACTCAGCAGGTGTTGTAGTAAACGGTTTGGCTTTGTGCCCTTTTATATGGTGCTGTCTAAGACGCCTGCAAGCAGGACTTTTCTCTCTGCATTTTTCGGGCGGAAATCCGCAGATTCCATTATAGTCTATGGGGTCCGCGGGTAACTTCTTTTTAAGCAGACTGGGTTTCTGTTTTTCGGATCCATATACAGGCGTAGGTATGAACTTAGTGTAAGTAGTCTCTCTTATTTTCACTCTTTAACCCCTGTATGGGGACCTGGATTTCTTTGCAAAGAAACCGCCAGGTGGCTCCCTCTTAGATTGGAACCAGTATAGGTGGTGGCTGCCTATTGGCCAAGAGACACCAGAACAGAGTACCAGGGGTCAGGCACATGCCAAAGTTGAGGCTCGCAGAAATAGTATCATTGTCATTAATTGACTGGGACAGCAAAGGGTAGCAGAATAATGTTTATAGCATCAAAAGATAAGGAAATAGGTTGGGAATACAAGCCAAGGTCTGATACACAGAACTTCAATCAGGAACAGGAACACAGGACACTAGCAAGCTAGGAACCTTTGCTCAGACAGGGTGTGCACTGGTGTAACTATAGGGGGTCACAGATGCGACCAGATTTAGAAGCTGGGGGCCCCACAGGTCCCCCTCACTACACTAGAGCTGGATAAAACTTTTTTGATCTCCTTTCTGAATCCCTTTGATGCCTGTGCATTGTAAATGTATTACTCCTGTTCTCTGGTGCACTGGAGTGAGAAGATTTATGATACACACATAGATTCCACTATCAAAAAGGAGACAATTAACCCTTTATTGGCAAAAAAAGGCATTTGGTCAACAACATACTGTGCAGTGCAAGAGATATTCTGTAGGGTAGGCCGAGGCACAAAAGGGAGGCATCAACAGTAGACACGAATGATGGGAAGTTTGTATGCACAGATATGTTGTGAACATATCTTCATAAGGTTCTGGGTCTGGATAGAGAAGGAAAGGGAAAGATAACTGCTGCTAAAATGTACAGCTGGGATGCGGCTGGCGGTTGTGAGAAGTTGCGCTGGGGGGCCCCAAGCTGAACTTTTGCACCAGGGCCCATGAGGCTTAAGTTACACCCCTGAGGGTGTGCCTAATGACTTTTAGACACACAGACTAACAGAGGATATACTTCCCATCTAGTAATATAAATAATATGGGTGAACACACAGGAAAAAAAAAAAAATCAAACTGGGCCTTAATATGGTGCCACATTTTGCCACCATGAACAAAAGCTTATATCCTTGAACCAAGAAGGCCAATTCCCATTTTTGTTACCAATGCAGTTCTTATGTAGAGCGGTATCTTACACAGGAACTCATTTCCCAATAGTAATTGGGTTAGGACTAATCAATTGCTGGACCCCATCCCCATGGGCCCCATAGCAGCTGCCTCTAACCCTTGTTCCCACCATCTGTTCCATACCAATCATTCATCTCCATTATGGTCTAAAATCCAACAGGGTAATTGACTGATATTGTTCTCTCACCTGATAGGAATACAAAGTAGACGTTCCAATGAGTTAAAGCAAAGATACTTGTATAGCCTTACCACACATACAGCCATAACATAATTACCGTGTGCTATTTTATGCAAATTGACAATTATTTAAACAGAAATCTACGCAGCAGTCCCCGGGGCGATGTATAAATGTAAATACGATTATGCGCGGCTTTAATGACAGTTTCCTTTAAAATCCGAAAACAATTTAAATACCTTTGATATCAGCGTGAGGAACAATATTAAAGGCACCACATTACAAAACGCTAGAAAGTCCATCATTTACTTTCTCAGACGCATTCCATTATTAACTCCGAACGCTGCCGCCAAAAAGTAGAAAATATCAGAATGTTTTTGTTTAACTGAGCGACTCTAATTGAATAGCCACGTCCCTTCCAAAAAGTTGTTTTTTGTTTGCCCGCGGGTGATTAAACCTTTAATAAATATAGATTTTGCTGTAACGGAAAGCGGTATCTCAAATTGATTCATTTAGGTGTTTATGTGCCCAGACTAATCATACTAATAAAGTACAATTAAACATGGCTTGACGGTAACCTTATGTTGCAAGCTTGAAATTTTGATGGCAACCTCTAGGGGTCGGATCAACAGTCAGTCACCACCATTTTTTACTCCTGCCCCTTGGTAGAAGAAACTTTGTTGCAAGACAGTTTGTAGGACCAATTAGCCTGGCCAAATCTTTACTCCGCTAGGTAAAGAGGCTCTCCGATGATAAGAAGCAATCACGCGGGCCAAAAAGTTAATGATTAATGTCACGCCAGCCTGGCAGAGGCAACAAAAAAAAAATTGATTGAAGAAACAGAGACAAGTTGATATGCAGCAAAATAATCAATATGCAATAAAATTAATAGGCGTGTCAAGAAAATACTGCGTCTCCAATGTCTCTCCTGAGTAATCCTGTATTCAGAATTTATTTCTGACCTTCGGATGGGGAAATTACTGTTGTAAATCCTTGCACGCTGAGGATCGGAGCCGGTAAGCATTGTCAGGGCTGAATTTATCCATTGTTTCACTTGATCGTTTACTTTTTGAATGCTGGCTTTATTTCCATCTTTTTATGTTCTTGTGACCTATGATTTAAAGCCATTCAATGTCGTAAGGCGAATTCGATTCAAGAATTTGGGCTTGCTAAGAAAGACTTCTCCAGAACTACTGTAGTCATGCCCCAGGGGCATAACCATAAAGGTATAGATGTTGAAATTGTACCCAGAGGGCCCAAAAGACCACAAGATGCTCCATATAGGTGACCAATACTCCCACTGAAGCATGATGGTGGCAGGGCTTTTGGTAGGTCAAACCACCATCGATGACTCCTCTATTTTTCCATTGCCACACTCCTGACTCCTTCACCAGTTAGTCAAATTCCCAAGAAAGTAAATATGTAACAAACTATGCATCTAATTCATTGTATAATATAAATAAATTAATAATTTTATTTTGAAATAGCTTTTTTCTGATTCCACCCAAAATTGGTCCTGACTCCAACTTTGACTGCACAGCCCTGGATGGTGGGTCACTGTTATAGATTTTGCATTGGGACCCAGAAGTCTTAAGTTATGTATTGTAATACACTTTAGATAAAGCTTGGACAGACCCAAAGATTTCAAATGAGTGATCTAGCCCCAATATAATGCCCGATCATTTACTTTCCTGAAATATAAGAACTTCTAGACAGTGTCAGACTGAGGTTCCTTGGGCCCACTAGACAAAATGATCCTGGGGGCCCACCCTGCAAAACTCTCTATGAGGTGGACCATAGTACCCTATAAATTTGGTTGTCTTCTGCTGGACCATTATCGTGTTAGAGCCTGGGCCCACCGGAGGATTCTCTGGTACTCTGATGGACCAGTCCGACAATGCTTCTAAAGGTATCTGGCAGCAGCTTATGTCTCTCTCTCTACTGAAATCAATATGCATGCTCATCTAATCCAAGTGTGCATGTTTATATGGGTGGTGGAAGAGACAGCTGTTCATCTGGCTAACAGATATCTCATTAGCTTACAGTAGTCATCTTAACCACAATGATGATTTACGCCAAATACATTGTGTCAAATTGGCCCACCAGAGTACCAGAGGATCCTTCGATGGGCTGAGTCTCCAACACAATAATGGTTAAGCAGAATACATCCAAATTTGGAGGGTACTATGATTTCCTAGGGGTTGATGCAGAGTGGGCCCCTGAAACATTTTATCTGATGGACCTAACAAACCTCAGTCCAACACTGCGAACACATATAACTGTCCATTTACTTCTAATATGACAACTCTTTCTATTGGTAAAAAAAGGCAACTGTACTTAATAAGAAAATTGCAAAGTTAACAACTACTGTAGTTGTGTTTATAGAAGATAAATAAATTAAGAATATATATTCTCAAGTGTCAGGAGCATATTATCACATCTCTGCAGGTCTATAACTCATGTCTAGTCTGAATGGTATTAGTAATTAAAAGAAATATTAATTTCCTGTCTTGAGATTCTTTCTTGCCGCTGACAGGGATGAATGTCACTTTCCTTCTTACTGGGAATCAGTCATATGTTCTTGGTAAATGCTATAGAAACTAGTATGTAGAACACACTAAGGCCATAATTATTATTCTCAGGGATATTACACCGGTATAGATTACTTGTGTTGATGGGGATCTAGTATGGAGTTTATATAAATGGTGGACAGATCGTTGGTCACAAAAAGAGAAGGGAAAACGCCGAGCGGCATATCGTGTAATATATTAACACCAAATTTATATGTCAATAAAATGCTAGATGGGCCTCTCACCTTGTGTTGTTGTGAGAGGTCACAACAACCAATAGAGCTTTCAAAAGGGACCCACTGATGGGTGGTGGCGAACTTGTCCTACGTCAACACAGTGGACGTCCGAAAATGTAAGGACAATACGCGCACTTCAATAGCCAGGGTTCACAGTCACCTAAAGATAATATTCTTTTTAGCTGTTAAAGACGTACAACGCGTTTCAGGATTTATATCCATTTTTCAAGTGCATAGATTAGCTGTCATACGCCGGTAGCCGTCTTTCATTCTTGGATATTCCTCAGCTCCAATCGGTTCTACAAATATCAGACCCCTTTGGCTCCTTTAAGACCGTTGGGTCCGCAGGGAAAAATGCCCCTTTAAGACTTCAATCAATGTACCGATCAGGGTATTTATAATCCTGTCCATCTCCTTACTCTCTGCCAGCTATTAGGGTTTTCCTTAGTTTTGGCTGCTGTTCCTGCTTCTTGTTTTGTTACTGACAACTGGCTTTGGACTTTTGGCTTGTTTCCTGGACCTCCTGCTTGGATTGTGATTCTGCTATCCAGCTCCTGTTCGGCTTCCGACCTCTGGCTACGTTCCCTGGATTCGTCTCTGTCTCTCATTATTGTAACTTGCTGCCCGCTCTGTTGTTGACCTGCCCGCTCTGTTGTTGACCTGCCCGCTCTGTTGTTGACCTGCCCGCTCTGTTGCTGACCTGCTTGCCGATTATTCTCAAGTCGTGTGTAGATCTGGTGTCTGACTTCTGCTAGTGGTGTGCCAATTTGCAGTACATTTCTCTGTGGTGTCAATTCCAGCCAAAGGATTCTGCAAAGTCCAACTCCACCACTAGGAGCTCTAGTGAAGGTGTCTGGAAGCTGGCTTTGATTCGCTCTGGGTGTGGTGTGTTTTGGTTGCGGTTTTTATCACTGATAGTTGTCTGGCCTGGTCCTGCTATCTCTTTCTTGCATACTCACTATTCTGTTACCTGCACTGCATCTGAACCATAACACCCCGCCTATGTTGCTGATGAAATGTTCTTTACTCTAGACGTAGAGGATGTCTCCTTGTCACTGTCACCAGCCTAGGAATTAAAAGATCATTAGAAAGTTTTGTGCTGCCCCTTCATGTATTTGTACATTGTTATTAGATCTCCCCATAGACGCCTTTTTTTCTAAACTGAATAACACCAAATTCATTAATCTGTCTCTGTATGTAGGGATCTACATAATCTCCGCAGCCAATAAATGGCCCCGGGGGTCTAATGTCGTAGATGCAGGCTGAGGCCTGTGATTGGCTGCAGTGATCACATGGATTGTTGCATATATTGTTCACTCTGTGGTAAAAATGACAAGGTCACTTTTTATGAACATTATGATTATGGCAATACCAAAATGATTTACTTTTTATTGCTTACTAATGCATGAATTTTTGATTACTTTATTGCAAAACATCAGTTTTTAAAACAAAAAACTTTTTTTTTTTTTTTTTACATTTTTCTTAATACATTGATCAACTTTTAAAACAACTTTTTCACACCCACAACAGGACACTTTGTGCAATACATCTGTATCACAGTATAATACACTTTTTAGTATTACCCTAGTAAGCCATGCCTCTAGCTGCACGTACTAGGCATCCTTGCATGGCATCCTGGAGGCTACTAGTCCTTTGGCTATCACGGCAAAGCACCCAGAACCTGCTACTGTGTCAAGTGATGTGGCCAAAGGAGTGAATGAAGGACCATTTCATCTCATCTAAGCACCTAGATGCTGAATTCGTTATTGACTTTGACATCTAAGGGGATAATGTGCTGGAGTCTGAACTATCCGGTAGTGAGGGCTGAATGGCACCTGTAAAAGTACGACTGCAGTAACTGCATAGATCCCACAATATACTATTATGAGTCAGAGTAGAAAGGGTTAAATACTATTTTCTAACCCTGTTTTATTGTGCCAATGCATCTAAAAAAATAAAATAAAGCAACTTACCTCTATATCAATTATACCAGCCCTGAAACAATAAAGAATGGTTTCAAAGGATGGACCTACCCTTTGATTCAGATATGGGCACACCCTTTAAAGCATACCTTCAGTTGTAAAACCATTTTTTCATAAATGAATAGTACAGGTGAATATAAGAAACTATATAATATGTCTTATTAAAGAAACCTATTTCCTTACCTGCTTATTAAGCTGCTCTTCTTCTCCTTATCTTCACTTAGCTTGTTTGTTAATATAGAGTCTGTTACGATCAGGGGACCTAAGCAGTAATAGTTAACACAAGAACAAACATCATTAAACTATATAAGAAATATCCTGCAATAGAAAGCAAGCAGAAAATTGTGACGGTTAAATAAACAACAAACATATAATAGACCGGACTCACAACCTGCAGCAGGGAATTCAAACCAGCAAAGACTGTGAGGCTATCACAGACAACCTCTCTGAGAGCTTTGCAGAGAACCACACCCAAAAACAGGCAGCAGACCAAAATCATGTTTGAACATACTCCTATCTACAGAAAATACTAAAGAACACTTCTGGCCATGTTTTCTCCCTAAAATGGCATCAGAAGGAACGGACGCTAACTGAAGCTAGATAGGAAAGACTAGTAGAGAGAAATACTAACATTTAAGAGAAGCCCTGTCTGTTCACACTTCAAAAACACTTGCCCTCAGTGAGAAGCCTAGAATTTAATATTCTTGCTACTCACGGTTCACATGCAACAAATAACTACTGGAACTGGTTACTAGATCCAAGGTTTCAGGAAAGCAAGAGACTGAATCAGGCGGATCGCTGAATAGAAGATAACCCGCTCAGAGTACAGACGAAACTGAGCTAAGAAGCTAACCAAACAAAACCCATCCCCCAGAAACTCACATGACACCAAGAAACCAGGAAAAGGAAAAACACGGAAAACAAAAAACAACAGAAACAAAACACGGAACCATAACAGAGTCTATCTATATCCAACTCACTCACAGAATTCTATAATGAGGGGAAGGTAGAAGGAGGATGTTTTATTGGCTTATTCTGTGTAGTAGTAGACTGTTTGTTTACATAGAGTTTTTCCCTGAATTCACCTCTATGGAGAGGGGAAGGGAAGGAGGAGGCTGATAACTGATTAATTACCTCATTCTGTACAGTAGTAAAATCTTATCATGGAACATAGCAGGGTCCCCTCAATAATAGAGTAGCATCTGCAGCTATAAGTATGCCTTTTCTAGCCACCTTCTCCTTCCACCTCCCCTCTCCATAAACTAATGTTTAAAAAGTAACTCGATGAATAGAGAAGGAAGCATATTTCTTAAAGGGAATCTGTCAGGTCAATCTGGGACACTAAACCACCCACAGGTCTTTATAGACCTGGGGTTTAGTGTCCCAAATCGCCCTGTTGTAATGCAATCCATTAAAAATAAAAAACCTTTATACTTACCTAGAGAAGGGTCCGATCGATGCTGTTCGGCGAGAACAGTCCGGCTTATTCATGAGATTCTTCGTTGGCACGCATCCCGACACCTGCGCTGTTCTTTAGTGAAGCCAAAGATGGACACCCCGGCTTTACTGCGCAATTGCCAGAGGTACGGGGCATGCACACTGAAGCCAAGGTGTACTCCTCTGGCTTCACTGAAGAACTGCGCAGGCGCGGGGAGTACAGCGGCAGGGGGAGTATAAACCTTTTTTATTTTTAATGCGGCCATGGATTGCGTTATAACAGGGTGATTTGGGACACTAAACCCCAGGTCCATATGGACTTGTGGGTGGTTTAGTGTTCCAAATTGCCCTGACAGATTCCCTTTAAATAAGATATATTATAAAGTTTCTTATATTCACCTGTACTATTCATTTCCGAAAAGTTATTTTATGATTGGAGGTACACTTTAAGTGTCAGGTTATAGCATATATATATATATACACATCTTGGGAAATAAATCAAGAAAATGTTCACTATCGTTAACGTTAATCTGACAAGGTGGTTTGTCTGGGTGAATAAAGGCGACATCTTTCCTTGTCAACAAGACAAGAATGGGAGAATACAAACAAATAAAGAAATAGCAAAAAGCTTTATCTGCAGAAATTTGGGAGATGTTTAATAATTAATAACCCCGTTGCTGCACCACCGCACACTCATGCCTGGACCTCGCTTTTCAGAGGCGAACAAATAAATGAGATTATGAGATGCTGACACCGGAGGAATCTAGAAAATTAAAAATGAATAGCTGTCAAAAAAAATCTTTGTGTCCGAGTCTCTGCGTGACTCCAGAGCGCTCCCTCCGCAGTTCACAGTTCATAGTATCGAGCGGCTGGGCTGCCTCCTGTAAAGCAGAGCGGCCATTTCACAATCTAGACTGAAAGACAAATTAAAGGAACTCCGCGTGTGATGGCCTTTTCACTCCAATATAACAGGATAAATAGAAAATGGGAGATATTTATCCAGTTCCATCCTTCTGCTGTTTACAGGAATGGATTCAGACATTGATTATTTCATTTTACGCCGCACGAAATGAGCAGCACATTTATTAAATAGAAGCTTTCAGTAATATAGGTCACAGCAAAACAAATGCTAAAGGTTTCTCTGTCCTTCGGTAAAGATTGTACCATGCTAACAAAGAAAACGGCATGGTAATTGTAATAGCCTAAAAGCTGGAATAATAAGGAGTATTTCCTATTACCTATTATCTGGATAAGCGTATACAGGTAAGAGAATGGTTTGGTGCAATATTAAACCTACAAATAAGCCATACAAGTAAACAAGAGATGATCTTGCCCCCCACTTTGTCAGTCTAGGATTTGGAGCAAATTCAGAGGGGGAGTGTAAAACAACAACAAGACTCCTCTATCCCCAGTGCTCTATTCTGAGTTCAAGTTCCCATTCCCTCTTGTGCCAGGACTCGCTGCACCAGAAGTGGAGAGGCTCCCATGACCGCTGAGACTAGCAACCATTGACATATGTGGGTGACATCACCAGTCCATCTGCTTGCTCTCAATGGTCATATGTGCCTCTATACTTCCAGCGCAACAAGTCCCACCACAATAAGAAAACGGGACTGGTTTTGGACAACTGAGCACGGGAGACTAGTGAGTATGTTTTTTTTTTTTTTCGTATTACAACCACCCGTGCTGTCATTAAGTTTGTTCCAAATCCTAGACAAAGTCTTTAATTTTTGTCATCATCCTGAAACAAACGGTCCTGAACATCCTGCTTATTGGTTCCATCTTTGGCTGGAGAATAAATGACTAGGTCAGGACTTAAAGAGGAGCTTTCATGTCATTTAACATTGGCTTTATACTGCTGGAAAGATGGCAATGCGCCCCAAATTTAGGAGGGAGGTGGGGGGTGGGTTGTTCCTCACCACCCAGAGAAGACACTGAGCTGTGAGGCTGGCCACTCTGATAGTGAGATAAGTGGCTCGTGGGTAGCACTGTAGTATTGCAGCACTGAAGTCCTGGGTTCAACTCCAAGGATGACATCTGCAAGGAGTTTGAATGTTCTCCTTGTGTTTGTGTTGATTTCCTCCCACACGCCAAAGACATACTGATTGGGAATTTAGATTGTGAGCCTTACTTGGGACAGTGTTGACAATATCTCTGTAACGTGCTGCGGAATATGATGGCACTATATAAGTAAGCAAAATACAGTGGGGAAAAAAAGTATTTAGTCAGCCACCAATTGTGCAAGTTCTCCCACTTAAAAAGATGAGGCCGGCCTGTAATTGTCATCATAGGTAGACCTCAACTATGAGAGACAAAATGAAAAAACATATCTAGAAAATCACATTGTATGATTTTTTTAAGAATTTATTTGCAAATTATTGGTGGAAAATAAGTATTTCTCACCTACAAACAAGCAAGATTTCTGTCTCTCACAGACCTGTAACTTCTTCTTTAAGAGGCTCCTCTGTCCTCCACTCATTACCTGTAGTAATGGCTCCTGTTTGACATTGTTATCAGTATAAAAGACACCTGTCCACAACCTCAAACAGTCACACTCCAAACTCCACTATGGTGAAGACCGAAGAGCTGTGGAAGGACACCAGAAACAAAATTGTAGACCTGCACCAGGCTGGGAAGACTGAATCTGCAATAGGCAAGCAGCCTGGTGTGAAGAAATCAACTGTGGGAGCAATAATTAGAAAATGACATACAAGACCACTGATAATTTTGTGTGCCTAAGCTGGTCATGGTTGAATGGGGCCTCATTACAAGTTTTCCTATGGGGACCTATTGTTACTTGTTATAATCTCCCTCGATCTGGGGCTCCACGCAAGATCTCACCCCGTGGGGTCAAAATGATCACAAGAACGATGAGCAAAAATCCCAGAACCACACAGTTGACCTAGTGAATGATCTGCAGAAAGCTGGGACTAATGTAACAAAGGCTACCGTCAGTAACACACTACGCCGCCAGAAACTCAGATCCTGCAGTGCCAGACGTGTCCCCCTACTTAAGCCAGTACATATCCGGGCCCGTCTGAAGTTTGCTAGAGAGCATTTGGATGTTCCAGAAGAGTATTGGGAGAATGTCATATGGTCAGATGAAACCAAAGTAGAACTGTTTGGTAGAAACACAACTAGTCGTGTTTGGAAGAGAGTGAATGCTGAGTTGCATCCAAAGAACACCATACCTACTGTGAAGCATGGGGGGGGGGCAACATCATGCTTTGAGGCTGTTTCTCTGCAAAGGGACGAGGATGACTGATCCGTGTACATGAAAGAATGAATGGGGCCATGTATCATGAGATTTTGAGTGCAAACCTCCTTCCATCAGCAAGGGCATTGAAGATGAAACGTGGCTGGGTCTTTCAGCATGACAATGATCCCAAGCACACTGCCAGGGCAACGAAGGAGTGGCTTCATAAGAAGCATTTCAAGGTCCTGGAGTGGCCTAGCCAGTCTCCAGATCTCAACTCCATAGAAAACCTTTGGAGGGAGTTGAAATTCCGTGTTGCCCAGCGACAGCCCCAAAACATCACTGCTCTACAGGAGATCTGCATGGAGGAATGGGCCAACATACCAGCAACAGTGTGGGCCAACCTTGTGAAGACTTACAGAAAACGTTTGACCTCTGTCATTGCCAACAAAGGATATATAACAAAGTATTGAGATGAACTTTTGTTATTGACCAAATACTTATTTTCCACCATAATTTGCAAATAAAGTCTTTAAAAATCAGACAATGTGATTTTCTGGATTTGTTTTCTCATTTTGTCTCTCATAGTTGAGGTCTACCTATGATGACAATTATAGGCCGGCCTCATCTCTTTAAGTGGGAGAACTTGCACAATTGGTGGCTGACTAAATACTTTTTTTCCCCACTGTAAATAAATTGATGCAGAAACTGATGCCATCGATAGTTCTGCAACTAGGCCACATACTGGCAATTTCAGCTTTCCAGCAGTATATAACACATCCAATGTGACACTGGTTTCACACTTGTGAACAACGCAGCCTCTCTTAGAAAGAGAAGAGGATAACTCAACACACTAAGCACAGGAATCAGTCCTTAAATATGGGTAATCATGGGGAGCAACATACAACTTCTCCCAACATGCATCCTCATTTGGCCTAAGTCAGCGTGCAATACAGTTTTCATAAAATAATTTTACTAGCACTGTGCCTCCACTATCGCTTCATGAACAAAGGACCCTTACCATTCCTATCTCAAGCAACTAGCCAATAGTATACAGGAATCAGCCACAAAAGATGAGCGAATCGGTTTGTAATGAACCGGATTCAAGAGGAATATTCCAAATTGTTTCTTTTTTTAACGTAACTGAATAATTTGGGATTCGTCTCGGATGAACTAAAATGGCCGCCGTGAGTAGATGGTAGTAGGACCTCCACAACAATAGCTCTTATGTGATAGGGAGACCACCGCTGATAATAGTGACAGTGGTCCCGTTATGATCTATCCCTGACACTATGTTGTCACAGTACAAGAATGTTAAATAAAATTGGTGGCCGTGGGTGAAAAACAGAAATATAAATCCTAGCAGAGCTTCAGCTTCTACTGCCAAGGGTGGCCCAGCTATGTATAGAAACTTTGAATTCAATAGCAGCAGTGGCTCTTCTTTGATAGCAGGACCACCGCTGATTATAGCGGCAGTGGTCCATTTATAATCTAACCCTGTAAAAAAAAATTAAAATTGGTGGCAGTGGGTGAGAAAAAAAAAAAAATCATAGTGGCGGTTTGATTTTTTTTTATTGTTTCACCCACTGCCACCAATTTTTTATATTATCCCTGTACTGTGACAATATGATGTAGATGATATTGGGACCACCGCCGCTATTATCAGCAGTAGTCCTAGTATCACAGAAGAGCCGCTGCCTTCATTGAATTCAATAGCGGCAGCGGCTCTGCTGTGATTGGCCCACAGGAGCGCCAGGTTTTTCAAGTAGTATGTTTGAAGCCAATTTGATGTGTGATTCGTAACAAACTTGTTCGGCCCGAAATGAATCAGGGCCCGGAACCAGCCAAACCCAAAACAAAAACAAATCTTAGAGGGGTTCGTCCATCTCTAACAGCCACTTGTTCAAGCATTTGCACCACCTTACACTTTAAATAGGTATTTACTATTATTATCATTTATGGTGTATCCATAGGACCTACAGTTGAGAATGGGCTTCCAGTGACCTCCACTGGATCAAACAAAGTGGCCAAAAAAAAAAAAAAAATAGCATAGAATTTTTAGCTTAGCAATTGCATACTCAAATTTACCTGGACTATCCTAAATGTTAGGAAATAATCCCAGCAAATCAGACTTGGCACAGTAAGTTTTTTCCCAAAAGGGGGCCGGGTTTATGCAAACCCCACCCAAAATTATGGGCTGTCCAGTGACCAGGACTTAAATGCCTCCATTTTGCAAATTGAAATGTTAGGAACTATATATTTCTAGCTTTACCATGATATGTACCAAACACAGACCAAAGGTTCCTAAAAAGCTGAACCACTGGGCAAGGAACTGGCGTGGCATGTTGACCTGACTCTGTGGGTGGCAAAGGAGGAGCAGAGAGGCATTTTCACAGACAAGGTAGGGCAAAAGAATAGGGAGTGGGTTTGATTAATCCAAGGTTACATGGTTGCTCTCACTAGTATCTGCAGGCAGCAGAGAGAAAGTTTCTGCTTACACAGCAACCCATGCTAAAAAAAACTGGTCGCACAATGATCATGTGACCTAGTGAAGAAGAAAAGCAAAATAAGAAAACAAACTGTGAGTAGACAACTATTACTATTGAGGGTACAGCCTTTCAGACAATATATTGACTCAATGAAAATTATTGGATTGTTCCCTTAATGGAATTTTTCTTGTTTTTAAAGCTATGGGGATACCAAGTGTCCCAGTTTTAATGCAACATATGCAGTATGCATGTATGATCTGTGTCCTTACAACAATAGGTGTAGGAACAGCCGTGGGGATCCTTTATAGGACTGACTTTATAGATATTCTCCAGTCCTACTCACGTTACTGAGAAGTTTGATAACTTGATAACAGGTAGAAGTCCATTTCTATTATGTCGAGGTCTCCACTGAATGCAGTGATTAAAGGGTTAACCTGTTCGGGTAAGAAATTCCCACCAGTACCTTAGAACCTTAGACAAATCCATAAAAAGTTGGTACTGCAGAATATAGCCCATTAATGACCACCATAAAATAAATGGATTGGCGATCATTAGGGGTTAAACAACACAGAATTTTAGAGCTATAAATAACATTGTGTTAAAAGGTGGCGATTCACTTTAAGAATAGCACAGAAATACATTTGGGTCGGTCTAGAACTCCATAAACATCCTGTACAGCCATCAATAAACTCATTACAGCCGCACACTCATTCAGTGATGAGGCAGATCCTGGAACGGTTATATTTAACAAAACAATCAAAACCAATTTACAACCTGAAAATATATTTTTCGCCCCTTTGGCACAGAGACGAAGGCTTCACCTCGCAGGGAAATGACTGTACTATAAAATGTTGTTTTCTCCCAGGAAGCCAAAAATGTATTGTGAAAATGAAAATCTTGTTCTCTCCGTTCTTGGAATTGCACTATGCCTACGGTTCGATAGGTATATATTTTGTTTATGTCCATATACTATGATATTTTCTGCTGGTTTATTAGGGTCTTTGAGCTGAAGCCTTCTAAAAATTGATTTCCGCTGTATGTTTAATATTAGCTGTGAATCATCTCGGCAAATTAGTATTCATTGGCACGTGCATGGGGCCCAGCACGGTTGCGCCTCACATTTCCCACTGGAAATACCCATAAATGTGAACTTTAAATTGAAGTCGGTAGTGATATCTTTTTAAGGTTTACTTCCATGCAGCAGCAAAGAACTGCAATAACAGAGATGTCAATTCCAAGGCTGACATCAGTTAGACGTGGAGGCTCCGAACCACAAAAGTGACATTATAATGGGAACAGTGATGATTTTCTTTCTCCGGGATGGCTTCATTAAATTTGCAGACCCGTATAGACAGGCAGAAAGCAGCCTTTTGGAAATAATTGAGAAGTCCAATTTTCATCTTTAAATAAATATATAAGGTATGGCGATGCCTTATATTTGTTTAAAGGAAGTTTGTAGAAAATAATAGCAAATTTTTTTCAAAAATTTCACAAAAGTAAGGCTATGTGTGATACCTCTCTTCACCAGATGCCCTGCTAGAATTGTCAAAAGGCCTTTGTATCTTGGATTTTTGTAAATAACCATCAAATGCTGACCTAGGTATATAGTTAAAAATAATTTGACCCTAATGATAGTGTTTCTCCTCGTACCTCCTCTGTCCCACATCTATGACCACTCACTCAGCCAACCAGTACTCTGCTTCACATTGATGAGGGTCAGTAACCTCGAAACAGCTGTCTGCAGATGGGTCTGTCTTCTTTTTGGAGCAGATGTTCTATTTTGGTTTATTCCCAGATCATGTCACTAGTTTTCTAGAAAAGCAGACACTGATTTATAGGGAGCTGCTTTCCAAAAAGTGGTGCTAGAGCAAGTTTTCCTTTTTTTCCCCCATATCTTCAATATTTTTGTCTGTAATGTCCAAAGAACCAAAGACAAGTGGACTGACCAGGACAAGGTTTATCTCAGTGGTTTTGGTGGAATCCTACCCTAGGGTTACATACAGGTAATGGCAAATAGATTTGTGCCTCCAGCAGCCACACAGAGTATTCACCTTTCTAATATTCATATTTTAATTGATAAAGTATCTGTGTTATGTATGACCTTAGAGGGAATATATAAATAATAATGAGCTGTATTGTCTGTCATCGCAAGTGATCAAAAGTGGTTCTGGTGGTAGAGCGTGCTTGACTTTAAGTTCTACTTGACCTTTTCTCCGCTTTTTCATTTTACATGTACGTGTTGACATAATATCCATATTGATGATGAGTCTTCCGACTTTGGCTGACCATGATTGGTTGACTCAATCAGCAGACGTGTCATAAGTATAGACAATGGGTTGAGGTTCTGTAGTGAAGATCCTACCTGGTTTGGTCTTCCCTGGTCTGAAAAAGTTTTGGAACTAACAAATTAGCACAAGTTTACGCTAGGTTCACATATGTGTTAGGGTTTCCGTTCTTTTGGTCCGCTTGGGTACCCGATAAACGGAAACTCAATCCACTTAAAAGTGGTTACCCCCATAGACTATAAAGGAGTCCACTGGGTTTCCGCCCAAAAAATGCAGAGAGCAAAGTCCTTCCTGCAGGACTTTTCTCTCCACATTTTTCAAGTGGAATGGGGGACAGAATCCCCAAACGGTTACCCAACGCAAGTATGAACCCTGCCTGACCTATGTCACGAAGTAAATTTATCCTTTATCTATAGGATAAACTATGGAAACTTGCATTAACACAGGAGAACATGTCAACTTAACAGTGTTGCCCAGTCATCTGTACTAGGACCATAACTGTCCAGTGCACAAAGTTAAAGTTCAGTTCATATGGACAATTTGTAAGGGGTGCATACAGAGTTGCAGGTGGTGCAAACTCAAACCCCCTCCCCCCCCCATGAATCCATCATGCCATAAACTTTCATGCCAAGTATAAAAATTTTAGTAGCAACCTTGGCAAAATCTGAACTGTTTGTGACCAATATAGCTAAAAATATGAGCCTCCATTTTATTTAAACATGTAAATACTGCGAAGTTGATGTTTTTTAAATGAATGGTACGGATAATAATGTCCGATCCTTTCATTGTACATCTGCATTCCTCTTGCATTAAAATCTGTAAATTGCTGATACTCAGTGAGACTCATTTTAAATGAGCGAGCTCTGAAAAAAATCTATGAGAGTTCACGGTTCTGTGTTTAATAAGCAGCAGTCAGCGGAAAAAAGTGCTTTGTCCTTTTAATTGTTGTTTTATTATTTTAAATTGCGCATTACGTTGGCAGAATGTAATTCAGAAACTTTACTAACAAACACGACACCGAGCACATTTTGGTTAGTCAGGAATAAAGCGGTTGTAAGTTGTGAGCGATACATAAGAAGCGATTTTGTATCAGGAAAATGACAAGATTTCTTTGCTCAATCCAAGTCAACAAGATGAGGCCGAAGAGAAGATACCATATATAGAAAAGTTACATGCAATGGTGTCATTAGTACGGGCAATGGCGGCACCTTCTTTACCCTGGCTCTCATTCTATCCAGGTCAGAAGTGGTATTCACGTTTTTAACAAAAGGTTCCGTGGGAGCTGGGGAAATTATTGGCATGTGGAGCTGGCCACAAAAATTTTCCAGGGTAGCCATGCCACTTTTAGGAAAACCATGCCCCCTTTTGGTGCCCTGAATATATAATATGCTAGCCCAGCCCTTTTTTTGGGACATGACTAGCAGATTACATACCCAGGTCACATACAGTAATTAAAGCCAATAACTTACAGTTGACGTCTGATTGGAGCCGTTCACTTCTTTTATCTTTTCCATTTGGCCCAGACCACCATTCTATCTTCTTCCATCCACAACTTGTCTCTGTAAAGTCAGCAAAACAGATGTCTCTTGTTCTAGTTTTTCCTCGTTCTCACAATCTTTACCTACCCTACAATACACAAACTCCCCACCTGCTTCTATCCCCATTCCTGTGCCTTCTAGAAAATAATGTAATAATATAGATGGGTATTTTTTATGTGTAAGGGCTGAAAGCTGATATTGTTAGTATTAATATCCCCTTTATGCTCCCACACATAAAAATGCACAAAATGCCATAGTGACATTGCCTCCTGCCCTTTATAATGCCCTCCATTTCCCCAGAGTGTCCCTTGTCTCCCATAGTTCCTCCTATCCCTGAGTGCTCCCTGTCCTCTAGAGTACCTCCCAATTCCCCTCAGTGACCTCTTGTACTGTGTTCCCTTCCCTCCTTCCCCAGTTCCCTATAGAAAAGGATTTTTAAAGCGGACGGAGCAATGACATCATTGTTTGTGCTTGCACCAGTTCAAAGGCAGCTTAGACTATAGGCCAAAAGAGACCTATGACCCCATGCAGGTGGATGCAATGAGGTCTCATGTTTATAGGTTGAATAGAGCAACAGTTGTGCATGTATGCTGTCATGGCATTCAAAATCTACGGAACTAATTGAGATAGCTGAGTACATCTCTATTCCAATGCAGGCACAGAACCCCAATCTTGTGAATGGTGGGAGTCCCAGCCATAGATCCCTCAGTGATCAGACCAGGGGAAGACATACCATTGGTGCAACCTGTGCAGCTGCAGAGGGCCCCAGTAGCTCAGGGGGATCTATCACCTTAAGAGTATATTTTTACTGTCTATTAGATTATAGGTTAATGTCTAAACTAATGAACTTCATGGCTAATTATTGTGGGTTGTTAGAGAGACATATGGTGGTGCTGTATACTGAGATACTTGAAAACAAAGGGCCCATAACTGTTTTTGCATAGGGGTTCTCAGCTGTCTCTGTCTGCACCTGGATCAGATACACCACCTATCCTGTAAATATGTGATAAGTTGCATTTGTGGAGCAACCCCTTTAAAAGGTCCCACGGCCCCTAAACCAAATACCTTAAAAATGAAGTGTAGGATTTTCTCGAATGTGTTACCCTGGCTTGGGTCTTGCCTGCCCAAAGAACTCTCTCTGCCCACTCCTGGGGTATACGCAGAATATTTACTTAATAATAATAATAATAATAATTTTTATTTACATAGCGCCAATATATTCCGCAGCACTGTACAATTTGAAGAACAATACTGTCCAAAAGTTTCGGGCAGGTATGAATAAAATTCTGCACAGTAAGAATGCAGTAAGACATAGAAGGGTTATAGTTTATTTTTGTCAACATAATGAACAGAAGAGAAATCTGCCTCCCTACCTTCCATCAATTCTTCTCGGTACTTGCTGGCAATTTTTGAAATAACTCGGAGGAAGGTTGTTCTTTCCATCTTAGGGTGGGTTCACACTTGCGCCGGCACTCCGTGCGCCGTGAATCCGACCTAAATGTCAGAAAACTGGATAGGGAAAGGTTTGCAAAGCTTTGCTTAAAAACCCAGTCACTTGAATGGGTTTTTAAAGCAATGCGGGGGTGTGCGCTTACACCCTCTGCGCCGCGAAGCTGTTATTTTGTGTCGAAAACAAAGTCGGACATGCAGGACTTTGTGTCCGACGAAAAAAAAATGGCTTCGCAGAGCAGAGGGTGTAAGCGCACATTCGCGCATTGCTTTAAAACCCCATGGAAGTGAATGGGTTTTTAAGCAAAGTGTCGCAAACCTTTCCCTATCCAGTTTTCCAACATTTAGGTCGGATTCGCGGCGGACGGAGTGCCAGCGCAAGTGTGAACCCACCCTTAGAGAACTAAGCACAGATCTTCTGTGAATGTAGGCTTGCTTCAATCCTTCTGTCTCTTTATGTCATCCCAGACAGACTGGATGATGTTGAGATCAGGACTATATCTGTGGGGGCCATATCATCAATTCCAAGACTCCTCCTCCAACGTGCAAAGGTCACACCAAATATTGATGAGATTTACATTTTTTCTTTTCTTCATTTTCTTAATTTAGTTAATTGACAAAAATAAACTATTAATCCTTCTATTTTTGAAAGAATTCGAATTTTATAGCATTTGTTCCTGTTTAAAACTTTTGCACAGGACTGTATAGACCCTGTAAGCAGTGTTGGACTGAGGTTCCTTAGACTCACCAATTAAAATGATTCTGGGAATTGACCCTCCTACAATCCCAAGGAAATAGACCATAGTACTCTTCAAATTTTGGTGTCTTCTACTGGACCATTACTATGTCAGAGCATGGAACACCAGAGGATCCTCAAGTCCTACGGTGGGCCAGTCCAACACTTCCTGTAAGTACAATGGATGCAAAGACGCTTTTAAGTCTGACTTCTAGACAAGCACTTACTACTGTATTGTTTCCCTTGTCCTTGTCTAATGTAGATAAGTCTATAGCTGAGATTTTTTTCTCTACACATTATACCGGGAACAGAAAATAGCCATCTTTTCTATTATAGTGAACAGGATAACAGGAATACATGATTTCGACTAGCAGGTGGCAAGGATTGTACAGTTAAAAGGTACTTGATTATAGGTCTATACAAGCAGAAAATTGCAGGCAAATGATAGCGCTTGGAAATGCCAAGATCTAATTGAGATGTGTGATTATGCATTTCCCCCCTCCGGCTGTCCACTCTTTGGGACTGATTCCTGAAGTGTTCTCTCGGTGTTGCTTGGATTTTCACACATTTGCTTTCATCAACATAACTGCAATTTTCTGGATAAACCTATTTTCGCAGCTAAAGGTTTTCTGTGGATCAGACTTTTCCATATTAGCTCTACACAATATTTCATGCTTGTGTGGAGAAATGTGTGAAGACTATCCGTGCCAATGGTTTTTGTCTTTTTATGGGAATTTATGCCATTATTTGTGATAATATGTCATTTGCAGAGTTTCCATGAGCATTAAAGAAGACCCTACTTGAACTCGAGCTCCTTTCACCACTATTACTATTTTTAAGCTTGATTTATGAAAGTAGAAAAATTTTGGATTATATCTTGGCCATTCAGATAAATGGTCAACCAAGTTCATGGATGGAATGGTCTGTCAGATTAAGAGCTTGTCTGCTCTGGTTCATAGAGAGGGTGCCGAGGCATGAAATTCCATCCAGAGTAAATCCATAAGACTTTATCATTCAAGAGGCATTCACCTTAAGGCTGGAGCTATACAGTTATATTTGATCACAGAAGAATAGATGGGCGAATCCCCAAGATTTATTTTGCCAATATTTGCAAGGTTCATCCCCCCTGTTTCAATTTGGGCCACTGGAAGTGCTCTTATTATATTCTGGAGTCTCTTTAAGGGAGATGCTTAAACATTTATACTCACCTTATCTCACCTCTCCTGGGCTCCTGTGTACAGACTTATCTGTCCTATGGATAGGGGAGGTGGAGGAGTGAGCAATGCTGATGTAATGCAGATTGTCACCAGTAGCGCTCTGCTCCTTCGTGCATTTACAGCCAATTTATCCACCTATTTATACAACTATATCCCTGTCTGCTGATCTCTGCTCTGCTTGATATCTGCATCTGATCTCAGCTTCCTCCTGACCATCACACTTGTGCTGTTTACCCTGACTATCAGCTTGTTCCTGAATTTTGCAAATTTTGCCTGCCCTGACTTCTGGCCTGTACCTATATTACTCTCTTGCCTGACCTCTAGTGGCACACACAAAGTTATCTTGACCCTAGGCCAGGTGTAACCAAAAAGAGACTACTCCAAGGATAGCCACCTGAAGCAAAGTTCAGATACCTTTATAGGGGTTGAAGGGTGAAAACCAGGGAGGTTACCTATACAATACACTTTTGCCACGAAGTCTAATCAGTTTGGTGTCAAAACTGGTGGGTTGTTACAGCTGATTACACCTGTAACCTTCGGCAAAGGACCCCCATACATCTCATCTCCTCATTGTACTTCATGGGGAAGACAGAGATTCAGATCTTTGCTCTATGTAAATGGGCAATGAACCTCATGTATAGAGATGGGCAAACCTCTCAAGATTAATTTTGTTTCTGGTTCAGGTTCGGTAAGAACCATACCTTTAATTGGCTTAAAACATAGTGTAGGGCTCCTAGGAACCTATCTATAAAACATAGTGTAGAACAATGTCAGGGCTCCTAGGAACCTATCTATAAAACATAGTGTAGAATACTCTTAGGGCTCCTAGGAACCTATCTATAAAACATAGTGTAGAACACTGTCAGGGCTCCTAGGAACCTATCTATAAAACATAGTGTAGAACACTCTTAGGGCTCCTAGGAACCTATCTATAAAACATAGTGTAGAATACTGTCAGGGCTCCTAGGAACCTATCTATAACATAGTGTAGAACACTCTTAGGGCTCATAAAACCTATCTATAAAACATAGTGTAGAACAATGTCAGGGCTTCTAGGAACCTATCTATCCAATTTCTAGCTCATCTAACACAGATAAAGTTATGTTAAATTGAAAGTGACATTATTTGGGGTCTTTCCAGACCCCAGAGTATATTAGGCGGAGGCCCAGGGAAGGTGTAAAAAAAAAAAAAAAAAAAACATTCATACTCTTTACCTCTTTTGGGCCTCCTTGCAGTGTACGGTGCTCTTTATCCACCTCCTCAGTAAGATCTGACGCTTTCCTGTGACACCAAGTGCACGGCATGCCCATTTGACCACTGGAGGCCCAATCACAGGCCTCAGCGGTGACCCTGGGCGCATGACATCACAGTGGAGCACTGGACGCCACGAGGAAGCCCAAAAGAGGTAACAACCATTTGTTCGGTTTCGTTAAAATCCAAACAATTTGGAATATTCAGGACAAATGTGATTCGCCCATCTCTATTCATGTATCAAACGTGTCTCGGACAAGACATTCAGACCTTTGGGATATTCATACAAGATGATAGCTTCAAATATATTTTATTATACTATATAAAAATTCATGAAACCTTTTACTAAGAAACTGCAGAAAGCATCATGCACTGGTATTTTGCACCGATTCCTAATCTTGGTTCTGCTTCATGTCTTTCTTGAGGGCTGAATCACTATGCATAAAGATAATTAGTAGAGATGAGAGAACCTTTAAAAAAAAATTCTTCTCCATTGATTTTCCTGGAGGCAAATCAGCCCAATTCTCTGCAAATCCCAAACCTGGGGAATCGATTCTTCCATGTTATATAGATGAATGAATATTTAAAAATCCTCATTTCCATTGATTATCCAACATGCAAATCAGACCCATGCACTGCATATTACAGCCCTGGGGAGTCGACTCTCTACCATCTCCAGCAATAAGCTATTAATCTTCTTATCTGCCACTTGTCTGACACCGTATACATACAGTATATACAGATGTAGCAATCAAGCTATGGACTTCTTTTATGGCTTTATTATAGCTCCGTTTAGACTAGAGCTGTAATATAGCTGCCAGCGGGATACGTGATCCTTCTAATGTACCTCCGTATGACTCCATACTCATAAGAAAAAGCAGAAACAGACATTGTGGCATGTTCCATCAGATGCTACATGTATGGAAGTATTTTCCTCAAAAGCATTGCTTACAGGGGAGAATATCTCTATACTTAGGTGGTAGACATCTCTGACATGCTCTCCGCTTTGCCAATGACCTAAGACTAAGATCCCCTATTATCAGAACCTCCCACTCCTGTATCCAAGACTTCTCCTGAGTTGCACTAGTTCTCTGGAATGCTCTCCCCCGGACAATTAGATTAACGCCCAACATATACAGTTTTAAGCACATCCTAAAAACACATCTCTTCAGGCAAGCCTATCACATCTTCTAATCTAAAACTTCTGCACTTCCACTCCCCCAAACTAACCCTCCTCTGTTCACCTCCGTCACATATTATTCCACAGGACATGATGCTTTTATCTGAGTGTAACCCAAACACATTGGATCTGTACTTACAAGGACATTGACGGGTAACCTGCTCATACAGCTATTTTTGTGCTACCTTATCTCAGACGAATGGTTGGACCCCTGTATATAAGCACTTCTACCTCTTGTGTCATCCCCTCTACCTCATCAGGCGGCCAAAAGTAGGCACCCCTGCAACTGCAGAAATACCAATCTCCAGAAAATGATTGCAACACAAATGCTTTGGTAATAATATCTTCATTTAATTTGTCTCAATGGAAAACCACAAAAAGAATGTCAAAAAGCTAAATTGGATATAATTCCACACCAAACATAAAAAAGTATTGGCACCCTTGAAAAACAGTGATGCTCTCTAATTTGTGTAATAACAGCACCGTTACACCTGTGGCACAAACAGGTGGTGGCAAAACAAATCACACTGCAGCCAGTTGAAATGGATTAAAGGACCAACCCTGTCCTGTGTCCTGTGTGTACCACATTGAGCATGGAGAAAAGAAAGAAGACCAAAGAACTGTCTGAGGACTTGAGAAGCAAAACTGTGAGGAAGCATGAGCAACCAAGGCTACAAGCCACCCAAAGACCTGAATGTTCCTGTGCTACCGTGCGCAGTGTCATCAAGAAGTAAAGCCCATGGCACTGTGGCTAACCTCCCTAGATGTGGACGGAAAAGAAAAATTGATGAGAGATTTCAACGAAAGATTGTGCGGATGGTGGCTAAAGAACCTCGACTAACACCAAACAAGTCTAGCTGCCCTGCAGTTCGAGGGTACAACAGTGTCAACCCGTACTATCCGTCGGCGTCTGAATGAAAAGGGACCTATGGTAGGATACCCAGGAAGACCCCACTCTGACCCAGAGACATAAAAAAGCCAGGCTGGAGTTTGCCAAAACTTACCTGAGAAAGCCAAAAACTTTTGGAAGAATGTTCTCTGGTCAGATGAGACAAAAGTAGAGCTTTTGGGAAAAGGCACAACATAGAGTTTACAGGGAAAAAAAAGGGGCTTCAAAGAAAAGAACACGGTCCCACAGCAAACATGGCGGAGGTCCCTGATGTTTTGGGGTTGCTGCTGCCCTGGCACTGGACTGCTTGACCGTGTGCATGGCATTATGAAGTCTGAAGACTACCAACAAAGCAGCATAATGTAGGGCCCAGTGTGAGAAACTGGGTCTCCCAGAGGTCATGGGTCTCCAGCAGGACAATGACCCAAAACACACCAAAAGCACTAGAAAATGGTTTGAGAGAAACACTGGAGACTCAAAGTGGCCAGCAATGAGTCCAGACCTGAATCCCAAGAACACCTGTGGAGAGACCAAAATGGCAGTTTGGAGAAGGCACCCCACACCAGGGACCTGGAGAAATTTGCCAAAGAAGAATGGCTAAAATCCAGCAGAGCATTGTAAGAAACCATGATGGTACCGGAAGCGGTTGTCGCAGTATTTGTCTAAGGTTGTGCTCCAAGTATTAGGCTGAGGGTGCCAATACTTTTGTCCGGCCCATTTTTGGAGTTTTGTGTAAAATGATCAATGATTTGACTTTTTTCATTCTCTTTTGTGTTTTTCATGCAAGCAAAATAAATGAAGATATTATTACCAAAGCATTTGTGATTGCAATCATTTTCTGGAAGAAATTGAGTATTATCTGACAGAATTGAGGGGTGCCAATACTTTTGGCCGCACTGTAGATTGTAAGCTTTTGCGAGCAGGGCCCTCAGTCCCATTGTGTGAATTGATTTATTACACTGTAATGTCTCATTTTCTCTGTACATGAACCCTATGATTTGTAAAGTGCTGCGGAATATGTTGGTGCTATATAAATAAAATGTATTATTATTAGACTTACAGTACCTGACAGAACCTATACAGCAGCACATGAACGCTATACGTCTAAGGAGCTGCAGAACCTCCATGCTTTATAGATCTCTGGAATGTGCATTAAAGGAATTTTCCAGGGCTCACTTATTGGTGATCTTTCCTTAGCATAGGTCATCGATATCTGATTGGTGGGGGTCCACTAACTGGATGCCTATGATTTCACGTTAATCAGTCACATGGTAAGACAGCAGTTCAGCCCCATTTAAGTAAATGGGGCTGAGCTGCAATACCAAGCATGACCCCTACAATAGGTATGGTACTGTGCTTGGTATTCAGTGAAGAGATGCACTGCTCACCCGAATGCTGAAGCTTCTTCAAACAACTGATCTGTATGAGTCCAGGGTGTCGGAACCTGACAAATCACATAGGATAGGTCATCAATATATAATATCTCAATATAAAATATCTCAAATACCTGATAAATTCAGGCCTATCCATTAGAGAAGAGCAGTTCAGAGGGGATTTGATGGTAGTGAAATATGACATCCCAGATTTGTGGGCGTGCTTGGATTTAGTTAGATCCAAAGCATTTCATTCAAGCCAGCACTAAGTCAAAACTTTGCTTGGCTGTTTATTTAGATTCCTGATCAAATGGTAGGCATAGGCAGGAGTCCAACGGCAGATCTGTCTGCATTTGCATGGCCTAAAATCCTACTCCTTTAATCCTGTCCTTTGTTTTAGATACTCTGAGGGCAGGGGCATCACTAGAACAAATGATCCAATAGTAACTCTGCTCCCTTAACCCTGTATATTTTCTGAGGCTCCCTGCCCCGCTGTTTACTCTCATATGCCATAGGCCACTGTAACCTATTAGGGAATGGATAAGCAGCGCTAGTAGACAAATGATATAATTGAGCCACCTTATCTGGTTCGTATTACCTCAGGCCAAAGGCTGGAACAGACCCACATCGCAGGTGGCAGATGGAATAGTCAGGTGAATATTTATTTTTTTCTTTATAATTTGGTGGCTTTACGAGGGACAAACTGAGGAACAGTATTATTATTGGGGGCACTTTAGGAGCATCATTACTAATAGGGTCATATTGGAGGAGCATTATTATGATTGGGTGCACCATGTGTAACACTTACCAATGAGGGCACACTGTGGGAGCATTATTACTATTGTACACCATTATGAATGGGAACATGCTAGAGGAACAATAGGGCATTACAACTAACAGGGGTCACACTGAAGAAGCATTATTACTATGAAGAGGATTATTACTAATAGCAGCATGCTAGGGGAACAATATTATGTAAAAGATATTATTATTATAAGGGAAATTATTACCTTCTGGGTGAACATTATTACTATTGGAGGCACTATTACTAACAGAGACATACTGGGGAGCAATATTATTATTGCAACTGTGAAGAATCATAATGAACTTTTTATAATTTTATACTTTTATATCTGTTTTATATTTTCATATCTGCTTAAGTTGTATTGTGTGTAAAAAAACATTGTTATTCTTAAAGCTGAATATTAGATGTGGTTGTTTATGCTTGAAACTGAGTGTAATGTAATGTTTCACTACCAGATAGTGTCTGCATACCAAAGTGAGAATCCTTTGTGTCCAAGAAGACATGGCCTTGGCTTGCTGCCAGAAGACATCTCCCTGGATCACAGTGCAAGACAGGAGATGGCTCACCATATAGGGAACTGTTTATATCTGTTATCTATGCATTCAAGATATACTACACCAATTAAGATTGAACATGAGGACTTAAGTTGCTATGTTAGCCCTTTCCTATACTTGCTGCATTATGAACTTATGTTGCCTTAATAAAGTATGTCAGTGCGCCCCTGTATTCGGCTAAGAAAGAGGGTTCATACCAACATTCTGTGCCTGGTGTCAATGCCTCGCCGCTAGCACTTAGCTCATATCAATTAGGACAATGACAGTTACCTGGGGGACCTGGTCAATTGGCCCACAAAGGGTCATGACCTTATCACAACGTTATTACTAATAGGGGCACATTGAGGGAGCATTATTGCTCTGAGGCATTTTTACAATTGGGTGCACTATTGGGGCATTATTATTAATGGGGAAAACTAGGGGAGCATTATTACTATTGTGGACCTATGAAGGGCACTATTACTAGGCACTCTGTGGTTGTAGTAGGAGAGTATTTTTATTATTGTGGCACTTTTTTTATGGGGCACACTGGGAAAGTATTATTACTATGAGGGATTGATGGAGAGGATTATGGAAATGTGAGGAACCTATGTCTGTGTGGTATAAACTCTGCACAGAAAATTCATATCTGAAAGAAGTAATCATAGTGGTCTGGGCCAAATGGAGAAGATAAGGTAAGAGAACAACTACAATCAGAAGCGATATCACCTGTAAATATACGTAATAGGTACAATAAAGATTTTTCCTGTGTTTACTGTTTTCTTGGCCTATGGGTGGAGGTATCGAGAATTTGATACATATGCATTGGGGTTTGGGCTTCAGATTTTTTAAGACCCTAGAAATACCCCTGGATGAGGGGAAGGAGATGATGTGTCATGGACAGTCATAGGGCCTGGTGTAGCTTATGTGAAAGATAAAGGGACTTTTCAGACAAAACTGATACACCTAGTGCAGGACCTGAGGAGAAAAGCTAGACTTTATTTGTATTGCCTAAAAGTTCCTTTCATTCATGGAGGTGCGTTATTCATTAATGTCCATTGGTCATATTATGGATGGTTCTTCAATAATCCAATTTGGTATAAGGCCATCGATTTTGGTTGTAGTAATGCATATGGGGGCCACAGTTAACATCCAAACAGAATAAGATGACATAGTGCAAAAATCCACTTATGTGTTTCAGGCATGAGAAGTGCCCTTAGTCATAGCATCATGACTTTTACACTATTTGCTATTAAAATGAAAAGAGAAGATTTAATAACTTTCCACTGGTCTTGATTCTATTCATGTCTTTTGGGATGGTCCATGCGCATTATTCATGATTAAAGAGTGGTTGTAGACGTGGGGGTCATAACTTATTTGTCAAGGAACGTAGGCATATGTCTAAAAATATTATCCTTTATGCAAGGTATACCAAATGCTAGGGCTACCTAGTTTTATGGAGTGTCAAGGAGACTTAAGCTAACCATTCATTTTAGATACTGTAGCTTTCGGCTACACACTTTTTCAGTCAACTGCTATTCCTCTTTACCCTCCAAACAAATGCATACTTGGTTTGGCAGAACATGCCTATGTTGTGAATGGAGAGAGAAAAGTATGTCATTGCCAGACACTAGAGATGAGCAAATCCATTAGACACAAATTGAAGTTGTTCCTGAATTTCCCCAAAATTTCAGATTCAGATGGGATTCATTGCAGATAAATCACTCAAAATGCGGATTTACTCTCAGTCATTGAAAATAGGTCAATGACCTACATTCAGCGACCAAGAGTAACAAATCTAAACCAGACAATGATAGCTGTAAGCTGTTTATAGCTAGCTTAGATCGGTTACTCTCAGTCAATGAAAGTAGGTAAATGACCAAGAGTCACTGTTGGTCTTTTGTGGGATACAGGGTAATGTACCACATGCCCAAAAAAGGCCATACAATTTTTTTAGGGCAATCAGGGCACAAACTCGGAAACATATACATATACTGTATGTGACTGATATAATAACCAATATTTTAAGCTCCACATCAAGATTAGAAAAAGGTCTTTTTGTCCCCAAGACATAGTCAGAGTAAAGCTAGGTTCACACCTGCGCTCGAGTTTCCATTCTTCGGGTAGGCTTGGTGACCCAAAAAAAATGGAAACCCAATCCATTCAAAAAGCAGTTACCCATGGAAACCTGTGGACCCTATAGACTATAATGGGGTCCGCATTTTTCAAGCGGAATGGGGGACAGAATACCTGAACGGTGTTCAAAGGCACATGTGAATCCAGCCTTAGGCCTTATTCACATGAAAAAAGCTGTGTGACAGCCCTTTTTTTTTTTTTTTGAATGGCTGTCTCACCACCATTTTAAAATATTAAGAGTCAATGAGTATATTCCATTCCATATTCCATATCCATTTTTTTTGACGGAGAGCAAAACAGTCAGTTATAAAATATGGGCATGCTCTATATTTGTATGTTTTGACGGATACATGGACCCTATAGAAATTTATGGATCCATTTTTAATGGATCGACATCAGATTAACATCCAAGTTATTATTGTTAAAAACAGAGTGAATAGCGCCTTACTCTTGTCCATAGGTCATGTCTGGTATTGCGAATAATCCTCATTCATGAGAATGGAGATGAGTGACGATATACAATGCACAAATTTTGCTTTACTTTCTGTTGTGGGTTTTTTCTTCTTCAAATCCTCCAAACTTTCTTTCTATAAAGATATTTCAGCTCAGGAGGAATCCATACACCGGTAATACCCTCTAAATCTTCCCTGGAAGTACACCTAAAACGGGCAGAAGCTATGGATGATGGATGCAACACATTTATATTCTCTGAATCCCTTCTCTCCTGTTTTCGCATTCTACATTTCAAATTTGCCAAATCCAGCTCTAAACTTTTGCATCCAGAGAAATAAAACTAAATAATCAGCCAGGGCCTATCCGCCACGTTAAAACAAGACTTGTAAAATATTCATTGCGCTGTCACCGGCCATATATTTATATCCACCTTAGCACATAGCATCCGTAATTGGCAAGATCCTCATTGTATTTACATCTTTCCTAGGTAAGGAATAGGCTGAGCATCAATAACCGATGAGGTAAACACAGATTTCTATTACACGGCGCACAGGGAGAGATATATCTACCCGAAAAAATGTCATCAAAAAGAAGGTTTAGATTTACGACAAAAAGATGTTTCTTTAAATGTGGAGGAAGCAAACCTTGAATTAAGTTCACTTCAACACCTTCTCGTATTTCATCCATGGAAAGGTGAAGAAAGTTTTGTTGTTTGTTTTTCCTTTCCTTTTCTTTGCCAAATCTGCAGGTCAAAAGACCTAAACTTTTCTTGAAGGATGTCTCGTCATCAGCCATTCCGAGCACAGATGACCTCCAAATGTGCCTAGAATCCCTTGAGTGAAAAATAAAACCTGACACTACCAAGAGATCAGTCAATTAAAGAACAGGTCTTGTCATTACACTCAAAGGATTACTTGAGCAAAGGTCCATTATTCATGTGGTGAGGGACACACAAAGTCCATGAAAGTACAAAAAGAAATCTACAGAAGATGTGACATAAAAGAAAAAAATGTTTTGTCTGAAAAACATATATATATATTTGGTCCGACATTTTCCCATCATGTGTTGTGCCTGCAATGACACATTTGTCTAACCTTGGAACATCTGCCGGTCATCGTAATTACATTTATTAAAGGGGATGTCTCCTGACAATAACCCCTGTCTATATATTTAGCTCACAAGGTTGATAGCCATCCTACACAGCCCTCGTGTCTGAGGAACCCCAAAGGGCCTTCTTAAACAAAAGACACCAGTTTAATAAATGGCCAGTTATGGCCAGTTCTACCCTGATGTAGATGCATAAAATAACACAGGGTACCCATAACAGAAAAGATGGTAGTGAGTTTTCTTTTGATGTCTGGGCTGAGTTCTCATACCCGATCATTATGCTGGGGAAGACAACGCCACCATATGAACTTGCTATTGCCTTGGGCTGCACATCAGACACATAAGGGCCACATGGAACATCTGAGTTACCAGCTGGGCTTTGGGGCTTTGTTGCTATAGATACAATGGCACGGGGTAGCTTGAAGCTCCCAGACTCCAAAGCAAAATTTGTAATGCCCCCCCCCCCACTTACCTTATGCTATCTATAATATTAGTGTCTTCTTATGTCGTAGGTAGACCTTTGGGTCCCCTGAGGCTCCAGGGCCTGGTAGCAGTTGCTACTTCTAAACCCCTTATAGCTATGTCACTGTACAATGGATGTAAATATCTGTAACTGAAGCCAGAGATCTAGACATCTGCTATTATGAACTGAGCTTAAGACATGATGAATTACGCAACCCATAGAATTTATGCTTGTCTGGCCAACAGCTATCTTGCCCAGAAACCCCACGCACCCAACGCTGAAGAGAGAGAAGGAAGAAAGTCATTGCCAGATTCCTCTAGCAGGGGCTTATCTCCCTGAGAATAGGTTATTGAAATCCAAATGCCTAATCCTTATCTCCCCAACATCTTCCATAGGGCAGTGTCGAGAGTCCCCAAATATGCAGATGTGTCCATCAGTCAGGAATTGGTGTAGATTTCTGGTATAACTAATGCCTAGCATACTGACCTACAGTAAATCTAATGGACTGGGGCTTCCCCAACCCGACCCTCCTAGATTCCTGTCCCACTCTGCCACTGTCTATAAAAGTGGCAAGCCCAGTTATCAATTTTGGCCATCAAGTGCCAAAAATATGCCAATTAGAGGCACATTTATTTTATTGTATTGTATTATATTATATATTTATTTTCTAGGCACAGCCCAATTAGTAAATCTGAGCCGATATCTCTATATATTAACAAAAGCTTTGAAAGGCTACAAATCATCCCGCCCCACTGGATGGTCACACACAGACACAAATAGGATAGCTAGCATATTACTTTGAGATAACATGTCATGAAACCATGTTGTGTTTAGAAAAGCTGCTCAACTAGTAATATCTATATCGAGACATATAAGGGATGGCAGTTGGCAGATCTGTATTAAACGGTTGGCCAAACCCATTCAAATTGATGGGTTCGGCCAATACACATGTATTATGTGTGGCCAGTTTAAATCTAATCAGAAATAGGATGAGCAATAGTAATGTTTCTCATTGGTTATTTGAAGGAAACCTGTCAATGTGATATGGGAAACTAATCCACCCATAGGTCCTTATGGGTTGGAGTTTTAGTGTCCTGAAACCGCCCTGAGGCCATATTAAAACTAAAAATAGGCTTTCACTCACCTATTGGCTGTGCTCCCCACGTCGGCACAATGAAGCCAGATGAGTAAACCTCAGCCTCAAAGCGCATGCGTCAAACCTCCGGCACATGCGCAGTGAAGCTTGGGTGTACATCTCCAGCTAAGCTGAAGAACAGCACAGCCATTGGGACCACTAAAGAAGAGTCCAATGAGGTAAGTGTAAAAGGTTTTTTATTTTTAATGCGACCACTGATTGTATTATAACAGTGTGATTTGGGATACTAAACCCCTGGTCCGTAAGTGTCCTATTTAGTGTCTTAAATCACCCGGTAAGGTTCCCTTTAAGTCCCTATTAACCCTTTTGTGTAAAAGATTAATTATAAAAATTCAGTGGAAATATTTTAATGAAGTCATATTTTATTTTATCCCATTAAAATGGAAAAATCATATAGAAAAGCTTAACCAGTGCCTTTAGTTTAGTCATAAATTAATGTATTAATAATTTAGTAACATACTTGACGTGACTTTCTTCAGAACATTATTAGAATAGGAGATATGCCATCTTTCAGTCAAGGCTTAATTGGGTTTTCTGAAAATTAATGGAAGGATATGATTACTGAGCTTCACGCTAACACCATGGGATATAAAACAGGTGATGAATTCCCAAGTGGCTGCATGTTTGTGTGCTATACAAGATGAATTAATGAAGAATTTGCATGCCAGATTTGCAAAACAAGGTGATATATGAATTTAAGATGTCTAAGAAACCTACCTTTTTTTTTTTTTTTTTTTTTTTGCAATCACATAATTTTTTCCCCAAGCACGTTTTGGTTGTGGTGATCTTCAGAACATTACTGTCTTTCCAAACAAACTAAGTCTAAAGTTGTTCATAAACATGAGATAAAAGAATGCCGAAAAAGCTGATTTGGGTCATTTTGGCTGACCATTGCTTGAAAATTTACCGTCTGCCAGCAAATGTAATGTCTGCCTGAAATATGATCGGTTCGGTTGGAAAATTTCAGCTGTGGTCTGCCAATAAAATAAGCGTAAAGTGTGATCAGCCAAATTCAGTCAATTATTTGCCATTTTGTGCATGTCCATTATATCCTATTTGTTTCTTTCTACCTCCCTGATCAGCCAGTTTTGTCTACTATGTATATGCAAATGATCTCAGTATAATCTATACTCCTCTTTTGTGTATGGACAGTTTCAGTACATTGTTTAAAGAGAGTCTGTCAGCAGAACCTGACTTATGACCCAGATAGATAGGTTAGGGTCGTCTTTGGAGCAATGGCAATTGCTCTAAAGAATTAAAGAGGAAATTTGATGTCCTCACAGATTGGTGGTATTATATACCACTAGAAAACTGATAGTGTGCTGAATTCAGCATACTGTCAGCTTTGCCAGTATGCGCTTGGGAGCCCAGAGATATTGGTACCGTTAGTTTCGGCTCCAATATCTCCCCACTGTCAGAAGGGTGGGCCTTACTGCTCAGCATCATAGCTGGGCTGTGAGGAATGCCCCCCCCCCACTTTACAGTACAAGGCTATGGAAAAGTATTGTCAAGGGGGGATTCTAGCTAGTAAGGCCCCTTCTGACAGTGGAGTGATATTGGTACCAAAACTAACGGCACTGATATCTCTGGCATCAGGGCTCATATCGGCAAAGCTGAAAATGTGATGAATTGAGCGCACTGTTAGCTTTCTAGCACTATATAATACTGTACTGCTGATCTGCTAGGACGTGAAAATCTGTTTATTTGCATATTGACAAAAAAAGGTGATATCTCAGCAACGTAGGCACCCATTCACTAGAAGAAAACACTGTTTGGTTCAGATGACTCTAACCTATCTATCTGTAGGGCTGTCTTGGTATGCTGGGTTCTGGCGACAGACTCCTTTTAACATTAAAGAGGACCTATCACCCAGTACAAAATGTTAAGTGACATACTGTAGCTCATTTTATTGCCGCCCAGGATCAATTTGGCATTTTTGGGTTTCTTTTTTCTTTTTTTTTTTTTAAATCTCTGTCCACCTATTAAAAAGATATGGCCTCTGGTAAATGTATGTAAATTTGATCCTATTCTCCAAGTGGGCGGGAACCTTTCATTTTCTCAGAGAAATACAAAACGTTACCAGCCATTTGGAGAACAAGAGCAAATTTACATATAACCGTCGAGAGACCATATCTTTTGAAGGGGTGGATGTTTTTTGTTTTTTTTTGTAAAAATACCAAATTGCTAAGTAGCACAACGGCAATCTGTGTGGCATTTAGCATTTTATACTGGGTGACAGGTCCTCTTTAAAGGAGTTGTTCAAGATTAGAGAGGAACAAACTGATTTGGATCAAACTGGATTTGACCTGAACTTTTCCAAAGATTCAGGTTTGAGCTGGACTTGGAAATTTTTGGGGTTTGACATCCATGAATCACTATTATATTCTGTGGCCTTTTCAGACCCCTGAGCATAGTAAGAGGAGGACCAGGGTCAACGCAGAAACATAATAAACACTTAGGCCGGGGCCCCAGGTGGAGTAAACGCTGCCATTTGGAGTTTTACAGACACTGCAAGGTAAATGTGATTCTAGCGAATCTCATCCACATGTTACGGGAAAATACGTTCAGCGGACACACAGCCATTTCCAAAACCGTTGCGTTTTTGGAAATCGCAGCATGTCAATTATACCTATGGAAATACCGGCTGTTTTTCCCTATAGGTATAATGGAAGCAGAAAGTCTGCGGACTTTCTGTGAAAAGCGCTGCAGGAAAAACCGCAATGCATTGCCTCCGTGGTTTTTCCCGCTTTTTTGCTGTGGGTCGCTACATGGAGCCTTAGACTTAGACTCAATTTCCCCCACCCCTCCTGGGCATTTTCACCATCTTGAGGTCCCCTTTTGGCCTCGTGGGTGACTGCATGAGCCCTAGGAGACTGCTGATGCCTGTGACTGGCCCTCAGCGCTCTCATGGGGCATGACGAAGTCATGATGCTTCAGTTTAGTGAAAAAAAACAACTAACAATTTGGAATATTCGGGATGAATTTGGATCATTGCGAACTGTTTTGCTCAAAACTAATGAGGAGTCGTGCACCTCCTCATAAATGAAGCGTCCTCTCTGCCATTGCAGGCAGGGCTGGTTTTAGACAAAGTGGGGCCCTGGGCAAAATTAAAAGCGGGGCCCCAAATGCTGATATGCAAACAACACCATCGTCTTCCAGTGGCAACCCCTATAATAACGCCTCCTTACTGCCAACAAAAAAGTAATAAGCCCCATTTTACCACACACAATTCAAATGAGCACCTTTGTACCACCTAATAGATTTTTGCACCCAGTCATCAGTTATTATAGCGCCTCCTTATAAATAATAGTCTCTGCTTATAAATAATATTACACATTATCAGTAATAGCTCCCTTATAAATGATAAATAGTGCCCTGTATCAGTAATATTTCCCCTTATCAGTAACAGTTACCCCGTAAAAATAATACTGCTCCCTTATAAATAATAGCCCCCTCATAAATAATAGTTACCATTATAAATAATAGTCCCCATTATCACTAATAGCCCCCTTTATAAATAAGCCCACTTAACTATTATACCCCCCTTATAAATAGTTTCCCTCTTATAAATAATAGCTCCCCTTTATAATGGATACCTTATATATAATAGTTCCCCCCTTATAAATAATAGCCCATCTTATAAATAATAGTTCCCCCTTATAATAGCCCCCTCATACTTAAGTTTCTCAATTATATATATAGTAAACCATCCTTGTATATAATAGTTCTCCGTTATACAGTGTCGGACTGAAGGGCCTTAGGCCCACCAGAGGAACTTGTTCTGGGGCCCCACCCAACAGCTTCCTGCTAATAGCCTACACCACGGCTCCTTCACTGAAGTCTTACATATGTGCTGACTATCTGGTGTTACTGAGTATGTTCCCAGTATAGTCAGCCCCTATAGTACTGTGCAGGCCCCAATAACTCCATGGCCAGTTCATGCACAGTACTGTATGGGGAATGACATGGCCATGCAACACTACACATATGTGCAAGATTATAGTGAGGGAGCTGTGATGCAGACATAGCACACAGGGCTGCCAGCAGGAATTGTGAGCCCCCCCCCCCACAGTATAATGCTCCACATGGTATATAATGCTCCACAGTATAAAATGCTCTCCTGAGCCCTCCAGTTTCCCCACATGGTATATAATGCTCCACAGTGACCCCACACAGTATAAAATGCTCCCCTGATTCCCCCATAGTGGCCCCACATGGTATGTAAGGCTCCACACAGAATAATACTCCACAGTGGCCCACACAGTATACTACCCCTTAGTGGCCCCAGACAGTGCAATTTGCTCCCCAGCAGCCCCACACAATATAATATGCTCCATACAGTATAATATTCACCCCACAATGCCCCCCCCCAGTATAATGCTCCAGTGGCCTAACACAGTATAACATGCTCCATAATGACCTCCACACAGTATTATATACTCCCCAGAGGGGTTCCCCCAGTATAATGCTCCACAGTGGTCCCCCACAGTATAATATGTTCCCCACAGTCCCCCACAGTATAATGCTCTACAATGGCCCCACAGAGTATCATATGCTCCCGAAAAGCCCCACACAATATAATACACTCCACAGTGGCCCCACACAGCATAACAGGCTCCCCACACTGTCCCCTCCCCCAGTATAAAGCTCCACAGTGGCCCATAGTATAATATGCTCCCCAGAGGGCCCCCGCTAGTATAATGCTCCACAGTGCCCCTTCAGTATTTTGCTCCACAGTGGCCCCACGCAATATATTATGCTCCCCAGAGTGTCCCCCCCAGTATAATGTTCCACAGTAGGCCCCACGCAGTATAATATGCTCCCCAGAGGGCCCCCTAGTATAATGCTCATTAGTCCCCCCAAATAATGCCCCACAGTGGTGCCATGCAATATAATATGCTCTGCTGATGCCCCCCAAGAATAATGCTCCACAGTGACCCCACTCAGTATAACATGCTCCATAAATGGCCTCCACACAGTATAATATACTGCCCAGAGAGGTTTCCCCAGTATAATACTCCACAGCGCCCCAAAAGAGTATAACATGCTCTCCAGAGCCCCCCCCAGTATCATGGTATAATGCTCCACAGTGGCCCAAAACAGTATAATATACTGGGGGGCCCCTCTGGAGAGCATATTATACTGTGTGGGGAAACTGTGGAGCATTATACTGGGGGGGCTCTGGAGAGCATATTATACTGTGTGGAGCCACTGTGGAGCATTATACTGGGGAGGGGGCCCTCTGGAGAACATGTTATATTCTGTGGGGCCTTTATGAGAGCTGTTATTATGTGGGGCCCTGGGGCTCTGGGGGCCCCCCGGAGAGCATGTTATACTCTGTGGGGCCACTGTGGAGCATTATACTGGGGGGCCCCTCTGGAGAGCATAATGCTCCAAAGTGGCCCCACATAATATAACATTATCTCCAGAGCCCTCCCCCACATTATAATTTTCCACAGAGGCCCCACAGAATATAACATGCTATCCAGAGGGCCCCTTCCCCAGTATAATGCTCCACAGTGGCCCCACACAGTATAATATGCTATCCAGAGGGGCCCCCCAGTATAATGCTCCACAGGGGCCCTACAGTGCTATTATTATATTATATTCTGGGGTCTATTCAGACCCCAGAGTATAATAATCGAAGGCCTGGGAGAGGTGAGGGAAAATAACAAACAGTTATACTCACCTTGTCTTACTTCTGCTGGGCCTCCTCGCGCTACTCCGTTATCCCCGCCGGCGCTGGCTTCTTCTTCTCTGCGGCTGACGTCACGCGTTGTGGATGTCACCGCTGAGGCCTGTGATTGGGCCTCAGTGATTACGTGAGGCAAGCTGTCAGCACGCCCCACGTGATCGCTAAGGCTGAGGCCTGGCCACAGCGGTGATGTCCGGAACGCCAGAAGATGACGTCGGATGCCAGGACAGGTGAGTAAAAATGTTTTGTTATTTTTACTCACCACGGAAAGGGGCCCTGCGGTCCCTTTATGTTATTGATTTATCCGGGCCTGACTTCGGGATCCGGAGTCATCAGGTTCCGGATCCCGGGGGCCCCTTTGGGGACGGGGCCCTGGGCAATTGCCCAGTTTGCCCCCCCTAACGCCGGCCCTGATTGCAGGGGATACAAAAAAGGCCAATCTTCGTAAATCTGCCCCTATGTCTTCATTCAAACCTATTAAGTACTGTATGTTACTACAGGTGCATCTCAATAAATTAGAATATCTTTGAACTTTTTACAGTCATATGAAAAAGTTTGGGCACCCCTATTAATCTTAATCATTTTTAGTTCTAAATATTTGGGTGTTTGCAACAGCCATTTCAATTAGATATATCTAATAACTGATGGACACAGTAATATTTCCGGATTGAAATGAGGTTTATTGTACTAACAGAAAATGTGCAATATGCATGTAAACCAAAATTTGACCGGTGCAAAAATTTGGGTACCCTTATCATTTTATTGATTTGAATACTCCTAACTACTTTTTACTGACTTACTGAAGCACAAAATTGGTTTTGTAACCTCACTGAGCTTTGAACTTCATAGCCAGGTGTATCCAATCATGAGAAAAGGTATTTAAGGTGGCCAATTGCAAGTTGTTCTCCTATTTGAATCTCCTCTGAAGAGTGGCATCATAGGCTCCTCAAAACAACTCTCAAATGATCTGAAAACAAAGATTGTTCAACATAGTTGTTCAGGGCAAGGATACAAAAAGTTGTCTCAGAGATTTAACCTGTCAGTTTCCACTGTGAGGAACATAGTAAGGAAATGGAAGACCACAGGGACAGTTCTTGTTAAGCCCAGAAATGGCAGGCCAAGAAAAATATCAGAAAGGCAGAGAAGAAGAATGGTGAGAACAGCCAAGGACAATCCACAGACCACCTCCAAAGAGCTGCAGCATCATCTTGCTGCAGATGGTGTCACTGTGCATCGGTCAACAATACAGCACACTTTGCACAAGGAGAAGCTGTATGGGAGAGTGATGCGAAAGAAGCCGTTTCTGAAAGCACGCCACAAACAGAGTCACCTGAGGTATGCAAAAGCACATTTGGACAAGCCAGCTTCATTTTGGAAGAAGGTCCAGTGGACTGATGAAACAAAGATTGAGTTGTTTGGTCATACAAAAAGGCGTTATGCATGGCGTCAAAAAAACACAGCATTCCAAGAAAAACACTTGCTACGCACTGTAAAATTTGGTGGAGGTTCCATCATGCTTTGGGGCTGTGTGGCCAATGCCGGCACCGGGAATCTTGTTAAAGTTGAGGGTCGCATGGATTCAACTCAGTATCAGCAGATTCTTGAGAATAATGTACAAGAATCAGTGACGAATTTGAAGTTACGCCGGGGATGGATATTTCAGCAAGACAATGATCCAAAACACAGCTCCAAATCTACTCAGGCATTCATGCAGAGGAACAATTACAATGTTCTGGAATGGCCATCCCAGTCCCCAGACCTGAATATCATTGAACATCTGTGGGATAATTTGAAGCGGGCTGTCCATGCTCGGCGACCATCAAACTTAACTGAACTGGAATTGTTTTGTAAAGAGGAATGGTCAAAAATACCTTCATCCAGGATCCAGGAACTGATTAAAAGCTACAGGAAGCGACTAGAGGCTGTTATTTTTGCAAAAGGAGGATCTACTAAATATTAATGTCACTTTTCTGTTGAGGTGCCCATACTTTTGCACCGGTCAAATTTTGGTTTAATGCATATTGCACATTTTCTGTTAGTACAATAAACCTCATTTCAATCCTGAAATATTACTGTGTCCATCAGTTATTAGATATATCAAATTGAAATGGCTGTTGCAAACACCCAAATATTTAGAACTAAAAATGATTAAGATTAATAGGGGTGCCCAAACTTTTTCATATGACTGTATTTCTTTCAGTAATTAAATTAAAAAAGTGACCTCCTATATTTTCTAGATTCTTTACACACAGAGTGTTCTATGTCAAGTGTTTTATTTCTGTAAATGTTGATTATGGATTACAGGTAATGAAAACCCAAATCTAAGAAAATTAGAATATTGTAAAAAAGTTCAGTATTGTAAATTCAGTGTCACCTGCCAAGGTTTCCTAAGCCTGTAAATGGTCCCTCAGTCTGGTTCAGTAGGACACACAATCATGGAAGACGCTGATTATGAACTGTATTACTGAATTACTGAAATGAATGAACGTTTCAAAGATATTCTAATTTATTTAGATGCCACTGTATGTTAAAACAGGGGACCCATTGGAATCTTTGCTATGAGACCCCTTCTCTTCTATGGACGACACTAGCTATAAAGCACAATAAGACATGCAGAGAATTCTCAGAGGTCCTAGGGGCCCCCGTCCAAGCCATTTAGACTTTTATGACTTTTCTGATGTTTCCTGCAGTGCTACAAAAATGAACTTTTATATTGTATCTGTGAAATTTCCTTGTGGAGAAAACAAGAAAATGAATTCTGTAAAAAAAAAAGTCATGCCCTTATTAAACCAAGGCTGGGCACCAAGTAAAGGGAAGATGTGGTAGTACGGGAGAAAGAATTGTGTGATATGTGGCGGTTCCCTGTGATTAATCCGCTCCTGCATACACACTGTTGCTCCGGGGCTTCCATTAAGGAGCTCTCATAAAACATTTTATTACTCTTTATTTTGCAAGTTGAAACGGAGATTTCTTTACTTTCACCATTGCTATTATTTCTTCTGGTAACTCCGCACTATTTCTTTTCATATCATTCTTTTTATTGTTTCATAAAAATACCTTCTCCATTACAATGATTCCTAACCGCTGTCACTCCACTTAATTGCTTACTTCTAGGGTCCGCAACGCATCACCTGGCGCCCGCCTTTATCTTTCCAGCTGTGATTTCTCTACAGATTCCAAATTGGCCCCAAATATCCAAATAATCTAGATAATTAAAGAATAGACTGAGCGTTGAGTTTAACCACTTCAGGACCGGACACATTTTGTTTTTTTTGGTACATGCCTTTGAGGCTATAACATTCTTGTTAGTTTGGATTATTCTGATAATTTTTGTATCTTTTTACGGTGTTACGCTAGGTTTACATGAGCGTTGTGCTCTCCGTCGTTCGGGTCTCCCAACGAAGAGCCAGACCGCTGTTTCAGCGGTTACACATGAACATTGGTGACACACACGGACCCCGTTGTCTTTGATGGAGTCCGCCAGGTGTCCATCGATTGTCCGTCATTTCAAAACTGAAAGCAGTGAAGAGAAAAGTCGTCCATGCAGGACTTTTCTCTCCGCCAATTTTGAGCAGTTTCTTGGATGGAAACTTCGGCGCAGATGTGCCCCCAGCCTTACATGGGGTTTCATTTTTTTGTTATTTTTATTTTTAATGGATTTTCTTTTTTTAATGTAAATAAAAAAGGAGGAGAAATGTGTCTATTTTTTTACATTTTTCATGTTTTTCTAGTAGCACAAAGAGCCAATTTTTACGTAGGCAACACATATTGTTGTGTCGCTGGTGGTAGGGTTAGATGCTGTGACTTGGTTGTGGCTTTTTTATTTAATTTTTTTTTAAAGTTCTATATTAATTTATTTATTGAGGCTGGGGTCCCATGTGGCGTAAACCCCACGGTTTGGCCACGGTGGAAAAGCCATAGCAAAAACCACTGTGTTTTACAGTCACTACAAAGTGAATCCCATCCACACATTGCAGAAAAATATGCGCAGCTTAAACACTGCGATGTCAAAATTCGCTGTGGTTTTGGATATCGAAGCATGTCAACTACTGTATACATACAGGAATGCTGGCGGTTTTCCTATTGGTATAATGGAAGCAGAAAGTCCGCAGAGGAAAACTTTGCAAACTTTCTATGAAAAGCGTTGTGGGAAAAACCGTGATGCATTGCAGCCGCATTTTTTCCTGCAACGCTTTTTTGCTGTGGTCTGCTAAATAATAGTCCTTTGGGGGCATTTAATATTCTTTTTTTTTTGGCTTATTTCCCTTATAACTGGAGCTTATACATTAGTTACGGTTACAGAAAGAGTACAAGCTTCTAACCTGAACTGCAGAACTAATCTAGGTCTTCTAGGATCTAGCATCTTGGTGGCTCCCATATTTGTATATACAGAGCAGATGAAAAAACATCCCTTTCTACTTTCTGGGATACCCGACAGCTCCTGCAGTTGCACCATCTCAGGCAGCTGTATATCTCTGCAAGGACCTACAGGCAGTTCCTTGCAGAGATAGATCCTGACCACCTGGAATTATATATTAACCAGTTGCTGACTGTCCATTGACTATATATCACCTGCTGCCTCTCCATTTCTAATAAATCTTAAAGGGAATGTGTCCCTTATTTTTATTTTACTAATTAAATGTAGGTAGTTACATATTTTTGTTTTCTTCTATTTATTTATATATTACTTTACTTTATATTCTATTATCTGTACATGAATAATTGCTAGGTTGTTATTTTCTGTTATGGGGCAGCCATCTTGCGAGAGTCGCTAACAGCATTTATAAATATGATATACAGCAACCACATGGATCAGAGAGACAATAGTCTGGCTCAATGGGTTGAATATATTAAGACCAGAGCATCTTGCAACGTTATTAATATTGTGAGCGCTGGTAGCAGATGCGCCAAAATTATTAATTTCCAGTCCCAAATAGATATTTCATACTGATGACCTATCAGCTGTTCCAGAAACCTTTAGTTGTCGGAAGTTGGTGCAATGGAGAGGCGTGTGTGCAGCCAGCATCCAATTCAAGTAATAGGAGTGGCATAGCAGCATAATCCACTGCATAACAGTGGTTCTGGGGAATTTCAGTAATGCTCCTATTAGGCAGGGTTCACACTATCGTTGGATATCCGTTATCATAGTGTCCATTAAAAAAAACAAAAAAAAATGGACACCTATCATAACAGGCATTAACTGACACTAATTGATGTTAATGTGTCCGTTTTTTTTAACTGATCCATTTAATAGACACATTAGCATCAGTTAGTATCAGTTAGGGTGTGTTCACACAGAGGAATTTGCCGCGGATTTGGGGGCGGATTCCGCCCCAGAATCCGGTGCAGATTCCTCTCGAATTCAATGGGAGGCGGAGATAGCAGCAGGACGCGAAGAAAAGAAGCAACCTGCTCTATCTTGCCGCGGATCCGCGGTGTCCGTGGCTCGAGACACGCCCCTGATTAGGCCAATTCATCCGGGCCTAATCAGGAGCGTGATGCTGCGACGAAATGCTGATGCACTGCATCGGCATCCCATTGTGGCAGACCGCGGCGAAAATTGCAGCGGCAGAAAATTATTTTCATTTTCAGCCGTGTGAACACACCCTTAATGTCCATTAGTTTCCTTTTTTTTTTGTTTTTTTTTGTTTCTGCTTTCTGAGCATGCGCAGACAAAAAAAATGGACAGTAATAACAGACAGTATAACGGACACCCGTCTGTTACTGTCCGTTACCCATAGACTTTAATGATAAAAAATAATGGACGCCTGATGTCTGTCAGGAAACCGTTTTTTTTTTAAACAGACACAAAAGTCCTGCATGTCGGATTATTTGTTCACGAAAAAAACGGACATGTGACAGATTGGGTGTATGACAGACACTAACGGTCAGTAACGGACACAAGATAAAATACCATTGAAATAAATGGAATTTTTAACAGATTTGTGACGGTTCTGCTAGTGTCCGATGCTAAAATCTTGTAATGGACAATAGCAATGGACACTACTGACGGTCACCAGCGGTAGTGTGAATGCCCCCTTACTTGAATAGAAGCAGCATGCAGGTGCTGCTTGTCTACTGCTAGCGGCTGTTCAAAAAGCTGATCTGTGTTGAACCCCCACAGATCAGATACTGATGACCTACCCTGTGGTCAGATTGCATTAGGTCCTGATAGCCAGAGTTGAAATTTATGGCAGTCAGGGACTGGCGTAGATTTATGGTAAAACTTAGACTAGTTTTCTGGCATCAAGTACAGTAAATCCCAACCTCAGCCCAACTTGATCCCTTCTTTGCTACAACCTGATGATAAAGTCAAAGCCTGCCACTGAGGCTTGACCCTGCATTGCTGAAGGACCAAGAGTTGCCATTGGATATCATATATCAGCATCTTTAAGGGGTTGTCCAGGAATCTCGGTCCTAAGGAAGGGAACCGGTGATATATGTGAGTGACGTCGTCGGTTCATTTCTGGTGACCATGAGGCCTCAGTGGTCATGTGTGGCAAGGACTTCCTCCGGCACAAGACCTTAGAGGTCAGTATGATTTTTTTTTTTTTTTTTATGTTTCACCTTCCCCCGTCTCCTGCCCAAGTACTGAGATTTCTGGACAATCCCTTTAAGTGCCACACAACTGTTAGAGTGTGCTTGAAGAGGATCACAGTGCTATAAATTAATACTTTTTATGATCTATTTATACTTAGTCCCATAAGAGCTATGAGGGTTCTCCTCTACGTCTAGAGTAAAGAAGGTTCATCATCATAAGCAGAGATTCTTTACCGTAAATCTTCTTTGCAAGAATTCTTTGCCACATAATATTGTGAAGGTTGATTCACTGAAGGAATTCAAGAGGGACTTGTATGTCTTTCTGGAAAGATAGACTATTAGAAGTTATGGGTAGTAGATTACGGGAGATGGGTCATTGATCCAGGAATTTCTTCAGAGAGGAATGCAAAGAAATTGGCCACGGCTTCACATAATTTTTAACCATTTTTACAAAATTGTCCTTGATGGACTGTGTAATTTTTCAAACTTATGACCTATGTTAGTATGTCAAGTCAAAAGTGCCGGAAAACATTTTTGAACTTTCCAACTAAATGTCACGAAGGGTCCTGCATCGACTTTGAACTAGTTTGCAGTAGAACACAAGATATCTTCATAGCCGGAATGCTATTAAATTCTTATAAAATAGATCTATCTATTCTGTACTCCAACCTCCAAGGCGTCCTCTTCCAAATGAAAGCCACTGTACGGATAAAAAGAAACTAATTTAATTTTATGATCTTTTTGAAAAATATATTTTCAAGGCTCAAAACAATGAAGATAGCAAATGTCTCCAACCACCCTTCTGCCATAAGACTCCTATAACAAGCCGTATTATTTTCTGTTTGCTGCCTGTTATAATCCGCAGTCTAAATAAAGCAAAATGCATTTTTTTCAGAAGCTTTTGAAAATCATTTCACATGTTCTTTCCCTAATGACAGCTTTAATATTTCTATATTTTTTTTCTTCGCCCATCCGCATCTTTCTAAACAACTCATTGTGGAATTATTGTTGCATCAAGCCACGCGAAATATCATGATTTATTCAGCACTTCAAAATTCCCTGGTGCTAACAAACACAAACCCTTTGTGAATTCTAAGCAGGATGTAGATATAGCACAGTAGATGTGTGTAATGGTGATAAAGAGAGTACATGACCCAGTGGCTTCACTTTGCTGTTCAGTAATGCTCCCCAAAAGTAAGGGTCCAAAAAAACTAAGTTATCAAATCAAAGGTGATTTTTGGAATTCGCACAGTAAACTTAAAGTAGATTTCTGGATTACTCTACCATTCGCGGCACTTTGTAGGTTTACTTCCTGGTCTCCCTTGAATCACTGTTCACAGTTTAGAGCCACATAATCCATTCTGACTCGTCTTTCCAACAGAATCAGTTCACGCCCATACTCAATGTTGTCTTCAGGCACAAACATGGCTAAACGTCCTACTCCTTCGTCATGGCTGACGACCTTCCTTGAAATTCTTTACATAGACCCTTCTTCATGAAAAAACACTTTCTCTACATTGTACAAAAAGTCTTCAATAAATATCAACAATGAACACTCCCTTAGATCGCAAAAAGAAATCATTGCATGCTGCTCTTCTTTCGTGCAAATCACAAGTAGTGCAGGCATTTTCTTGTGGCGCCTCAACTCAGGCAGAGATTGGCTGAATGGTCGTTTGTTGTTGAGAGGTGCCAAAAGGTAGAGATTGGTATGGACCTAAGAAGTATCAGAACAGAGCAGAAGAAGGTGTTTTTAAAAAAAAAAAAACCTCTAGCAATCCCCCAGTGATCTGCTTAAAAGTCTTAGCCTAAATTCAAATACAAAGTCTTAGCCTAAACTCGGTCCGTGTGTTCTCTAGATTTACCACCCTTACCTTTATGCCGGGTGCGGGACGCCTAGCATCATAGTTATCTATGCTACTTGGTGTCCCTGCCTCCCAGCGACATTCTGTCCCCTATCAATTACAGTATGGGAAAGTATGTCACTTGGAGACTTAAATAACTGCAGCCCTTTACTTCCTCCCTGCTGCATGTGCATAAAGAGAGAGGTAGATAAAATAACTATCTTACCAAAACAGGGAATTACAAGCTAATTGTGTACCTGTAAGCCAGACTCCCCAGAAAGAAGGCAGAGCTGGCTTACTACCATCCCTGCCTTCCTGTTGCATATACAGCACTCAATGATGCATCTTTCCTCCCCGCCCAAAGGTGATGTGATCTGACTGGTGCTGGGAAATGCATGAGTTGCTAGGTCCTACAGCACCCAGATAAGCTTTTCAGTGTATACCAGGAGGCTATATTCCCCCAGTTACAGGGAAAATCAGAAGAGAAAAAAATAAAGTAATGTTAAAATACACCACAAAGATCTGTTATAAACTTATGGGGGGCACAATGTGTAAAAATAATTAAAAATAACACAAAATAAGACAAAAAAAATAAATGGTAAGAATGTAATTAAGACACCCACATCACACATCACTGGTTTCAGCCCTGCCCCCTGGAGACAAAACCTCACCTACAGTACATGAAAATTGTCGTAACGGAGAGAGAAAACTACTTACAAAAATTTTTGTAGCACTTTATGATATTAAAAAAAAAAAAACTGTGAAAAACAGATATGTTCCCCTCCTGTTTCCCTCCTTTTATGAAAAAAAGGAATAAAAAATATGCAAAAATAAAATGACATAAAAATAAAGACCTTTGTTTCACTGAAAAAAAAAAAAATATATATATATTTTTTATTATTATTATTATTATTATTATTGTTTATTTATATAGTACCATTAATTCCATGGTGCTTTACATTTGAGGATTTACATACGGTACACAAGATGTACAAAACAGATAATGCTAACAGAGACCAACTGGCACAGTGGGATAGAGGGCCCTGCCCGCAAGGGCTTATAATCTATGAGGGAAGAGGGATAGAGACAGAAGTTCAAACCTCATGTACCAAAAACCTGAAAATTTGTCCGGTCATGAACCAGGGAAAATGGCCTGGTGCGGTCATGTAGTGGTTAATTAACTTTTTTGATTGCAGAAGCCTCTGAGTTAAACAAGCAAGTGCAGTGTAGTGTGATGTGAGCTTGTAGGCTTGTATAGATAGTCCAGACCAGACTGTCCCTCCACTGTATCTGGCTTTGAAAGGTTCACACTAGCGTTTGGCTCTCCATCGTTTGGGTCTACATGGGGACCCGAAAGACATAGAGCCTGTCCGCTTAAAAAGTGGTTACCCGTGGATATAAACTATAATGAGTACGCTGGGTATCCATCGGGTTTCCGCTGGTTTTACATTGAAACCTGTAGAGAGAAAAGTCCTTGCCGGCGGAATCTGCAGCGACACAGATGTGAACTTAGCCTTACTCTGTATCTAAATACATAAAAGTGGCTGGCTGCCTCCCTCCCTGACAACATTCCCTGGCTGCCCCCCCCAGTTACGTCCAAGTTCTATACAGCACAAACTATTAGTCAATGGTGCTGCAGAAGAGGATTTAAGCACAAGTTTTTATTTTTCTATGGTGCAATACTTTAACATTAGCCTCCCAGATGTCTTCCTATGGTAAGGCAGGCATAGTAGAGCGTCAATGGTCTCAGAGTAAAGGATTTGCTGTCACTCGTGTCCCGGTCAAAGCCACATTCAATTTATTCACTTCAATGCATGACTAACCTGGTGTTAAAAGAAAGTGAAAAAAAACCTAGATGCCTTTGGAGAAACAACACTGGTCAACCATGCATAATATGTACAGATTTAAGAATTTGATACATCATTGCCTTGTGAAGGGTATGACCAGAAGGTATAAACAATCTATCGCATGGCATGGTATCTCATTACACTGGAAACAGCTGGAAATATTGCTATTACAATAGAAGTTTTTGACTGGACCTCCATAGGCTGATGCATTGAAAAATAGTTTTATAGCTACATAATATAAGCCAAAAACAAGTGTTTAGGCTCAGTTCTCATCTGTGCTGGAGGCTCCATTTAGAGTATCAACTGCAGATTCCATTGTAAATGCTGGAAAAAAATTGTGCAAAATTTTTGTTCGGTAAAATGATGAACTTCTTGATGAAAACCGGATGTACTCATTTTAAGTCAACAGTGTCCATCATGCGTGGATGGTGTTTGTCATGTAATAGATCAGACACTTTGTCAATTTTGTTGTTCTTGTCCTATGATGGCGCACAACAATAGAATTGATGAAGAGAGCCTTACCAAAATTTTCTGGCTCACTCCTGAGTGGCTTTGTTAAATTTACTGTAAGCCCAAGTAATATTCTTAGAGAGTAGTTGGTATGTTATTGCTCGGAAATTTTTTTGATATGCCCCTTCTCTGCCTTCAAAAATTCATCACTTTTTTATTTTTCTGTCGACAAAGCTATGTGAGGACTTATTCTTTGTGAGACAAGTTATACTTTCATTTGGCACCATTTAACGTTCATGTAATATTTTAATTAGGTTTTATTGATATTTTAGGGGATCAGTGTGAAAAAAATACAATTCTATCATCATTTTTGCATTTTGTTTTTAAAGCATTCACTCTGTATTAAAAATGATTACGGTCTTACCATATTTATATTACTTCTATTATGTTTTACCGTGTTTACTAATAAGACGTCATTTTTGGAAAATGAACGATTTTCCCAAGGTTACCGTATTCTGACACTTATAACTTTTTTTTAATATTTTGTTGACTGAGACATGTAAGGGCTTTTATTTGCAGGGCAAGTTGTAGTTTTTATTGATAGCAATTTTTGGGAAGTATGACTTTTTACTCACTTTTCATGGCTATTTTTGGGGGGAAGCGAGGTGACCAAAATACGTTAATTTGTGCATTACGGTATTTTTTTTATTTTCTTTTTATGATGTTCACCTGATGGGTTAAATAACATTATTTTTGGATAGTATGGACTTATATGCACATGGAGATACCTAACATGTTTGTTTATTTTAATTTTTTACATTATGTGTTTTTTAAATAAAAAGGTAGGTTTTTTTTTAAACTTTTTGTTTATTAACTTTATTCATGCCCTACAAGGGGACTTGAACCAGTGATCTCTGATCCCCAGTACAACGTACTGAAATTCATAGTATTGCAGCATATCACACATATGTTCCCTATGTGTGACAGGGTACAGCAGTCATTGCCCGGCCTCCTAGCAGCTACGGCAACCCCTCAGACTTCAGCTCTAATCATGGGGACACAAGGGGTGGTGCGGGAGGGTGATCTTACTGTGATCACGGCATCCGAGAGGTTAAGCTGCTGGAGTTGAAGTATTTTCCAACTCCAGCAGCTAGTCCCGGGTCTTGACTGTGTAACACAGCCGAGACCCATAAGTAATGTTGCAGGCACAGCTCCGGTGCCCGCGGCATCAGAGCACTGTACTATTACTATAATTACTATATGCTCAGTGTGACATAATGGTACGGCGCTGAGCAGGAAGGGGTAAAGAATAGTTTTCAGCACAGCTAAGTTTTCATATTTCATATGGGCATACTTGCCAAGCTTTTGTTTCAGGGAGACCTGGCACAAATATCGTGAAAATTTTTCGCCATGCTCATTTTTACTAAAGGGTCCTTTTTTTATGTGACCACCACACAATGTGAACAGTTTATATATAATATGATAGAAAGCTCGGTGCCTGGAATATTTGCCCACTCTCCCAGGATGCCAAGAGGTCACCCCTTTTTGTGGGAGCCTCCTAGACATTTCGGTAGAGTTGGCAAATAGGTATCTGTGTTTATTATGGTTTTGCACCTACTATGGGCCTCCACTTTAATTATACTTTGGGGTCTGAAGAGATTCCAGAGTATAATGGTGATTTGTTGTTGATGAACCCCAAAAATTTCAGGTTTGGCTAAACCTGAAATTTTTGGAAAATTTGTAACGAACATGGAATGTTACAAACTGGTTCGCTCATTTCTAGTCACAACCTTAAGGTTAAACAAACGCCTTAAAATCCTGTAAACTCCTTTAAGGCACAGGAGTGGAAGGGGAAAGAGATGAAAAGTTATTTTTCATCAAAGTTTTTAGGAAAGTGACATTTTTGACATTACACGTTTTTTGTAGCTTCCTTTGCGCTGATTAGTACTTTAGAGAATGATATTAACGGAAAAGATGTATTAGACATTCTTTTCCTAGGCTACGAAATATCCCAGCTTTCCTCCCACGTAAATCTGTAATCCTGGCAGGAGTGCCCACAGGACATCTGGGTCTGCAAATTCACTAGTGGATTAATTAATTGTTAACCCCTTCACTGCCGCACGTCTTCCACAAGCACGTATAAAACTTAGCAGTACTGCACACCTAGCACATATATCCACACAAGGGAATAAACAGGCACGTACCATTACATGTAATATAGGAGGGATCATTGTCATCCACCCAGCAGGTTGTATACTGATAAGGGAACAGTAGAGATAGCTTGGGGTCTGCTCCATATAGCCCTCTCTATTCTACACACTTCAAAGCTTTCTCCGATCCTGGGGAAGATAGGAGGTGGTTTCCATGACAACCCGGATCGTCTCACTTTCAAGGACCTGTTTCCTTCTTCACAGCTGAGTGAGAAGAGCAATAGGGTTGTTTAAAGACACAAAGGGCTTCATCTCCCCCCCCCCCCCCAAAGAACAGAGTCTAACTGAGCGCAACCTTGATAGTTAAACTTCTATAGCAAATTTTCCCAGAGGTTTAAGGTGGTCAGGGAGAAAATATCTCCATTTTGCCTAACAGGAAAGGTTTTCGAGCCCTCTTAGAAGTTGTATTAAGGATTTGAGTCACGTTAGGGCCAGAGGGGACTTTAGTAGATATCCTACTCCTATGTAAGAGCTTGGAAAAAAATTGTGTCTCCAGGTAAGGCCCGAGGCTGCAGAGATTGCAGAACTGTCTGCAAGAGAAAAGAGGCTGGAAGAATACAATACAAGGAGATTTTGTAATGTGGTTGTTAGGTTATCAAGGGGTCTCCTTAGGTCTTGGAGTCTGCTAATGTGCTCCTTTTAATGAGGTTACTACAGAGACATTGCCTTCCAGCAGGAAGAATTGCCTCCTACGAGCAAGAGGGAAAAAATACATTTTAATGAATGGGACGCTTCTAAAACAAGTAGGTAATAAGAAGATAATAAGAAGAATATATGTACATGAAGTAGATAAAAAATCTACTTAGAAAATATGGACCCATCAGTTAAATTAGTGAAATCCTTCTTGCCCATCATGTGCTGAACAATATCTTGAGATCAAATGTATTCTGTCATTGCCTAATCTTTTACAATGTACAGAAGTTGAACATTTTCCGCCACCCAAAAAAAAAAGAAAAAGTTAAAATAACAAAAAAAGGACTGGGACTCCAGTCATCACATCAATGACCCGAACCCCCCTTCCCCGTCCCCCCAATGTGGCCGCATACATTACTTGGGTATAGAGATGGGCAAATGTCTCAGCATTTGCTTTGGTTTTAGTGGCTCGGGTCCAAGATTTGTTTGACAAATTTGATACGACTCAGCCCTTAAAATGGCTTACAAAAATAGTGTAGAACACTCAACCCATCTATAAAACATAGTGTACTCTTAGCGCTCCTAGGAACCTATCTATAAAACATAGTGTATAACACTGTCAGGGCTCCTAGGAACCTTTCTATAAAACATAGTGTAGAATACTCTTAGAGCCTGGGACCATCAAAGGATCCACTGATACTCTGGTGAGCCAGTCCAACACTGGTTGGGGTGTAACTTTTTATTTTTTTCATAGCTCAGTATTGATTTTATAACTTACTTAACAAGAATGTTGCCTTACATGGTTGTATTGTATAGAAAATACAGTATGTGGCAGTGAGCACTATATGGTATTATTATTTGGAAATTTTTGAGTACTAAATGGAATTTGGCACCGCATGGTGACATTATTTTGGTATTGAATAGAGATGAGTGAACCTCTCAACATTCGTTTTGGGTTTGAGTGACTCAGGTCCCTGATTTGTTTCAGGTCGAACAAGTTTGTTATGAACCACACATTAAATTAGTTTAAAACATAGTGTAGAACACTCTTAGGGCTCCTAGGAAACTATCTATAAAACATAGTGTAGAACACTGTCAGGGCTCCTAGGAACCTATCTATAAAACATAGTGCAGAACACTGTCAGGGCTCCTAGGAACCTAATCTATAAAACATAGTGTAGAATACTCTACACAGCCGAAGTTATGTCAAAGTGAAAGTGACATTATTATACTCTGGAGTCTCTTCAGACCCCTAGAGTATAATAGGTGGAGGCCCAGGCGTGGTGTAACAAAATAAGAAAAATTCATACTCACCTTCCATTACCTCTTTCGGCCCTCCTCGTGACGTCTAGCACTTTGTCACCGCCATCTCAGTGACATCTGGCGCTCTCCTGTGATGTCATGCACCCACATTGCTGCGGCCTATATTTAGGCCTCAGTGATGACATGGGCATATCAGGTGTCATGTCATCATGATGCTCAGTGTGCCCATGTGACTGCTGGTGGCCCAGTCACATGACATCACAGGAGAGTACTATGCGCCGCGAGGAGGTTCCAGTGCTGCAATGATTGGCTGCAGCATCCACATCGGGAGCCATTGAAGTCTTTGCTGGAAAACTAGGACCAGAGAGCAGCACAGAGGATTGAGGTTCCATGGCTGAGAAGATGAGAAAAACTTTTTTTTTTTGTCATAACTTTTTAAAATTGGGTGTGGAAGTAGTTGTGGTTAACCTGTCAAACTGATTTCTCAAATACAACTTTCTAAAAAACTAGCAAAAAATTAGCACTCCAGTAGGGCGTGACGTAGGAAGTGGAATAAGATCTCAGGACAGAAGCGTAGACTTAAGGATGCACCAGATTTATTAATCATTGCGCAACATTTGATAACTGGTACAAATTACTGCAATACAAACTCCGGCAAAAATGACTTTAGAAATGACACTCACGAGTTCTCTAGCATTGCTAGTTCATGGGATATGCAAGTATTTACTAACAAATTTATGTCATAAGAGCTCATAAGTATTCAAAAGTTTAACCCTTTAAATGGATTGTCTGGGAAGTTAAGATTACCAGTCATCAGATAATGGATCTAGGAATGGATCTTGGATCACTCTGCCCTCTCTCTCCTCCCCTGATCTCACAGGTAAAGCCAGCCCCCAAAGCACAGGTAGTTAGTTACCTTTGAGATCAGGGAAGGAGGTAAGGGGCAGAGCAACCCAAGGGTCAGGGGCTTGTTCTGATCACATAACCCAGGGGTTTGAACCAGTCCAGAATCCCCAGATCCATCATTCAGTGTTCGCCAGATCAGTTTAAGTAATCTTAACTCCCTATACAAACTCTTTAAGGACGGAGCCTATTTTGTTTTTTTTTCCCAATGCACTCAGAAATTTTTTATTTTTGACATTTGTATGACAAGTTGTATTTTGTAGTTGCACCATTAGGGGTACATATAACTTGCTGATTAACCTCGATAAAACTCTTTCTGGTGGAAACCGAAAAAAGTTATTCAAGTTCTGGAATAAAAAGCAAGTTACTGTATCTTTATTCTATGGGTCAGTAAAGTGATACCAAACATGTATTGTGTTTCTTATGTTTTACTGCTTGTGTTTCATGTTTAGTTTTTTTATATTGCCATATTTCAGGAGCCATAATCTTTTTATTTGTCTATTGATGTAGCCATGTGGGTTTGTTTTTTGCAACTTTTATTATTTAGTAGGGGTGACAAGTAAATCTGCAATTTTATATGTTGTTCATCATGAGGTTTAAAAAGTACTTGAAGGGTTTCCCAGCCCCAACATTGTTTTTTATACTCATAACCTATCTACAGGTTAGGCTTTCAGTGTCTGATCAGTGGGAGTCTGACACCCAGACCCCACACCGATCAACTGATCTAGCTGAATCTGGTTGCTGTAAGCTATTGCTGTGGATGGGGCCAGAAGCAGCTCTAGCTCCATATTAAGCTTCAACATCAGACTTAGCCTCTGTTTATGCTGGTATCTCTCTCCCTCTGTTCACTCCTCCCCATCCCCTCTTCATAGACTTCTATAGACATGCGTAATCTGAGTCATGTGACCTGAAGACCATCTGAAGATGGATATAGCAGAGACTTGTTTAGCAGAGGAAGGAGGAGCAGGGATAAGTCTGATAAGAGCAGAAAGAAGCATTTTTCTCTGATACGATATACTACAGTTTCTTTTAACCAGCTGCAAAGTCAATAGAAAGGTTAGTGATCAGCTAAGCCCCTAGGGGGGGGTACACAATACCATTAGTAGTGTCAATTGCTAGCATCTGTTACAAAATGTTAACTATGGACACTAACAAAACCATCTTATTTCAATGGGATTTCAATTTTATCTGTTGTCTGTTAGTGTCCATTTACACCAAATCCGTCACATGTCCATTTTTTTCGCAGACATAAAAACCCAGGATGCAGGACTTTTGTGTCCGTTCAAAACAACAGACTTATGAAGGACTGCAAGAATCCATTATTTTTTAACATTAATGTCTATTGCTAACGGACAGTAACAGACAGGCGTCCATTATACTGTCCATTTTTTTCTCTGTGCATGCTCAGAGAGCAGAAACAAAAAAAGCAAAAAAACAGACAGTATAAAAATGGACACTAACTGACACTAACCGCTGCTAATGTGTCCATTAAATGTCCATTATGATAGGTGATATGATAGCCCTGTTGTCACTTCTGAGCTCCTGCCATGATAGCATGTGCCCATGTTATCACCATAACATATAATACATATATGACATTTTACAAAAACTACACCCCACAGATTATGTACATGTACAGTCATGGCCAAAAGTTTTGAGAATGACACAAATATTATATTTTCACATGATCTGCTGCCCTCTGGTTTTTATGTGTGTTTGTCAGATGTTTTTATCACATACAGAAATAGAATTGCATTCATATTATGAGTAACAGAAGCTTATATTGACAGTTAGAATGAGTTAATGCAGCAAGTCAATATTTGCAGTGTTGACCCTTCTTCTTCAGGACCTCTGCAATTCTCCCTGGCATGCTCTCAATCAACTTCTGGACCAAATCCTGACTGATAGAAGTCCATTCTTGCAGAATCAATGCTTTAATTTTGTCTGAATTTGTTGGTTTTTGTTTGTCCACTCGTCTCTTGATGATTGACCACAAGTTCTCAATGGGATTAAGATCTGGGGAGTTTCCAGGCCATGGACCCAAAATCTCTATGTTTTGTTCCCTGAGCCATTTAGTTATCACCTTTGCTTTATGGCAAGGTGCTCCATCATGCTGGAAAAGGCATTGTTGAGCGCCAAACTGCTCTTGGACGGTTGGGAGAAGTTGCTCTTGGAGGACATTCTGGTACCATTCTTTATTCATGGCTGTGTTTTTAGGCAAGACTGTGAGAGAGCCGATTCCCTTGGCTGAGAAGCAACCCCACACATGAATGGTTTCAGGATGCTTTACAGTTGGCATGAGACAAGACTGGTGGTAGCGCTCACCTCTTCTTCTCCGAATAAGCTTTTTTCCAGATGTTCCAAACAATCGAAAAGGGGATTCATCAGAGAAAATGACTTTACCCCAGTCCTCAGCAGTCCACTCCCTGTACCTTTTGCAGAATATCATTCTGTCCCTGATGTTTTTTCTGGAGAGAAGTGGCTTCTTTGCTGCCCTCCTTGAGACCAGGCCTTGCTCCAAGAGTCTCCGCCTCACAGTGCGTGCAGATGCACTCACACCTGCCTGCTGCCATTCCTCAGCAAGCTCTGCACTGCTGGTAGCCCGATCCCGCAGCTGAAACACTTTTAAGAGACGGTCCTGCCGCTTGCTGGTCTTTCTTGGGCGCCCTGGAGCCTTTTTGGCACCAATGGAACCTCTCTCCTTGAAGTTCTTGATGATGCGATAGATTGTTGACTGAGGTGCAATCTTTCTAGCTGCAATACTCTTCCCAGTTAGGCCATTTTTGTGCAGTGCAATGATGACTGCACGTGTTTCTTTAGAGATAACCATGGTTAACAGAAGAGAAACAATGATGGCAAGCACCAGCCTCCTTTTAAAGTGTCCAGTGGTGTCATTCTTACTTAATCATGACAGATTGATCTCCAGCCCTGTCCTCATCAACACCCACACCTGTGTTAATGGAGCAATCACTGAAACGATGTTAGGTGGTCCTTTTAAGGCAGGGCTGCAATGATGTTGAAATGTGTTTTGGGGGATAAAGTTCATTTTCTAGGCAAATATTGACTTTGCAAGTAATTGCTGTTAAGCTGATCACTCTTTATAACATTCTGGAGTATATGCAAATTGCCATTAGAAAAACTGAAGCAGTAGACTTTGTAAAAATTAATATTTGTATCATTCTCAAAACTTTTGGCCATGACTGTATTTTATGTCTCATGGAACAATTTTGGTCAATGTGGTCCCATCACAGAAGGAGATTCTCCTTTTTGGTGGACTCAAGATAGATAGGGAAATAGATTTTTTTTTTTTTTGTCTTTTGGTATAAATTTGGTAGGGGTGCCCCAAGGAAATGTTTTTTCCACAAATGTCCTAAGTCTGAAAGGTTGGTGCATAGGTTCTTCTTGCTCTCCCCCAACGTCATATGTCAAGTAAATTAATTATATTGCAGCTAGAAAGTTTAAGAGGGTCTCTTTTCATAACATTTTATAAATAAAACATAACTTTTAATAATATAAGAAATAAAATTTAACCGAACACACCCTAAAGTGAATTAAAAAGTCTTTGTTGTTATTTGTATATAAGGCAGGCTTATCTAATTATTCACCGCTTTAAAGAAAGGAAAAAAAAACAAAAAAAAAAAACACGCTACCACCATCTAAAGTGCTGTGTGTGAATTGGGAGCAATTTGGAAACGTTTCAATGAGCACAATATTCAGCTGTGATTAAAGAGGGGTATCTGAATAATTCCAGACACCACTCTCATAGCAAAAAAAATAAAAAATTATTTATTTTTTCTTTCCTTCTCTTTTCCCTTCCCTTTGGATAATATTTAAACTAAGTGAATCATTTACGCATAAATCCCAGCACTAACGCAATAGATAGAGGATATCGTTTAAAGAGCTATAGGTAGCTAGTATAGCAACATAACCTATTAGCCCAAACCATACTTATAAAACATAAATCCCAGCGTTATAGTAGGGGATAGCCTTTAGGCAGTCTTATTGCTCATTGATTGGAAAACCTGGGTTCCAGATATTAAACATAGGTCACAGCACAGAGGTAGTTAAAAAAAAAGATGGCGTTTTAAGCAGTTTTAAAGCCCATAAGATATTGGGCATAAGATGGCGTTTTCAAAGCGGTTTTAAAGCCCGTGTATTAATAGGCAGAAGTCCCAACGCGTTTCCCCATATTGGTTCATCAGGGAACAAATAAAGCCTAAAGTAAACAGAACAAGACCAAGAAATAATAAAGTTGTGCTCTGATAGTGGTTCAGAAACACAGTAAACACAGTCAAGTAAATTAAGGATCAGACTGTTGGATATCAACATGTCCAGTCTTGTTCTGCTGGAGGTGTCTGTAAGCAGCTTTCTATCCTCTCCCTGGCAAAGAAAGCTATCCACTGAACAAGTGTTTCGTCCAAAGCTAGCTGATGTCTATGGCCTGCCTTAAACAAGCCAGACTAATAACCAAGGTGGCTTCATTCTAGGTTAAAGGTGTTTTCTGGGACTTACATATTTATGGCCTATATGTAGATTGTGAGCCCTATATGGGACATTGACTGTCAATGTCTGTAAAGCGCTGCGGAATATTATGGCGCTATATAAGTAAGCATAATAATAATAATTTAGGATAAGTCATCAATATGTGATCGGTGAGGGTTCAACACCCAGGACCCCCCAAGATCAGCTGTTTGAAGAGGCCACAGTGCTCAAGAACACTGCATCTCTTCCCTGTGCGATGACATCATGTCCATTGATCATATAATACAGCACTAATTCAGTCCCGTTCAAATGAATGGGACTTAGCTGCAATACCAAGCACTGCCCCTATGCAATGTACAGTGCTGTACTTGACATTCAGTGAAGAGTCCTCAGTGCTCGCCAAATGCTGCGGCCCCATCCCAAGAGTTGTTCACTTAACCAAAGGATAGGTTATCACTATGTAAGTCCCAGAAAACTCTTTTAAGTTGATATCACCATGCTTGCCAGGTGACATCCCTCTCATACCCCATAAATGAATGACTGCTTTAAAAACTAGTAACACATATGGGTCAAAAATAGCTACAATGCCCCCATGGAAATGACAATCATTGTTTCTGACCTCCCTGACACAACCAATTGGTCAGAATACCAAGCAGCTTAGATAATAATTGGTCAGTGTCTGGCAGAATTATGGCTGCCTATTAATCAACCCGTGGGCTTGCACAATAGTAGGAAGGTCCGCAAGGACGATCTAAGCCTACAAATCCCAAAGCTTTTATATCCAAATTGATTCTAGCAAATGACACTGTTGGGCTTTTGTGTTAGGTGCAGGCAATTTGTAAAATGAGATTTTATTGCTAACTTGGCACACAGAAATATAAAACCATTTTCACCTGATTTGGTTCACTGGGTGATGTCTTGTTTTAAGAAGGTTCTGTATTAGCGCAATGCTGATGAGTTTGGCACGCTAATATTTATAGCGTCCTATAATGCTGAACTTGCAGGATAATTAAATGCCAGCCTCTACATGCCGCACACCCGGTAAATACCGTCATACCGCGCATTAATTACTGAAACATCTGATCTTTTCCTGTTCTGTTTATATAACATTTTAACACCTAAGCCTTTTTAGGTTTAATTATGGGAGCTGTCCCCACCGTGCACATCATCTCACATGTGCAGTCAACTGGAGAGCTGCAAAAGCATGTAGACTCAAAGCACAGCTGACAGCAGGCTACAAAGTTACCTCCGATAAATGTGACAATTAGAACTACATTCCTTCTCACGCACAATTTTATTAACTGTTTGTGCAATGTTCTAAAATATAGGACAAGGGGGGAATTTTGCAAAAAAATTAGCTCACTAGTTGGCACCATTTATCAACTTGTTGTTGGGTGGAGCAGGGTGGAGATCAAGGCAGGCCAGCGCTGGAACGCCTCGGCTGAAAGTTACTAAAACTCACATCACAAAGTTGACATGAGTTATGTCTGAAATCTATGCCAATTTCTCACTTGCGTAGATTTCAATTTTGGCACAGAGGAGTGTGCCTGAATAATTAAGAAGCCAGAAGATAGCAATCTGATATTTTTCAAGAGCAACATGGTCTTCACCAAAGACCATGTGCCAAAGAAACTGAATCTAAACCTGTTTCTAACTATGACTCTGGGCCACCATCAGACAAGTAGTTGGCCACCAGGCATATAAGACTCTCCTAGTAGACCAGGCTGGTGGGTGGAGCAGAGTGGAGATCAAGGCAGGCCAGGACTGGAATGCCTCAGCCGATAAATTTACTAAAACTCACGTCACAAAGTTGACATAAGTTATGTCTGAATTCTTTGCCAAATCCTCACTTGCGTAGATTTCAACTTGGGCACAGGGGAGTGTGCCTGAATAATTAAGAAGCCAGAAGAAAGCAATCTGATATTTTTCATGATCAACATGGTCTTCACAAAACAGCATGTCCCATACAAACTGAATTTCAAGCACCTGCTGTTACGAGTAGTTAAGTCAACTTGCATCTACACCAATCATATATGTGGACTCCCCTAAGGCTAAGACTATAGAAGACCTACAAACCAAAATAAGATCACCATGGTGCTTTGTGTGTTTGTTGTCCTCAAGTTTTCCCTATTTAGAACAGATGCAGAATAGGTCTCAGAAGACCATAATGTGGCCATATCTTATCATTATTTAAGGCTATCATTACGTAGAACTTCTGAGCTTCAACTAAACAGAACATAGATCTCTATATAATGAGCCAAGTTCAGTTATGGCCATATTTCTTAGATTAATGTTGTCCAAACCCACCAATTTCAGTAGGACCAGCTGGCCATTATATTATAGGAGGTGTCCTAACCTTCTCCCAACAACAGATGGGAAAAAGGCTTTGTTCACACTTGCATTGTGGTTTTTGTTTATAATTTAAACCACAATGCATAGACAGAGTTGTAACTGATGAATCCCATTACTCTGTGCCCGTTGCTATTAGATTCTTTGAATTCCTGGCTAGGTTAAGTTATTTACCAGCCTTACTGTTATGGAATTGCTAGCGGAACAATTCCCCAGTAGCTGCTTGTGAACTCTGGGAGGAGGGGAACAAAAAGACAGTGAGTCCTAAACTGAACCCACCCTCTGTGACAGCGGACAACTGGGCGGCAATCCCTTCTAATGATAAAGGTGATAACACAGAACGAGGACAAGACAAACAACAACAAATGAGAGGTCCACTAGCCAAGGGATCGGAACCAGTCGCAAGCAGCGCAGTACAAAATCAGAATCCAAGAGAGTAGTCACAGGAAAATCCAAAGGTTAAAAATATAAATACAAATAGTACAGTATAGAGCCAGCACGCACAGAAAAGACAATAGCAAGCGCTAAGGTGAGTGTAGGCAAACAATAAATAGGAAGAAAGAACCTGCCCCAGACTTGATTGGAAGGAAAGATGTCAATCACACAAGTAAGGCTTAGATTAACTATTAGAAGAGCAGAGGGAAACAAAGGTGTAAGAGATGGGTGTGGTGGAAAATTAATTACAGAGGTGAGGGAATAAGACAGTGTTCAGACAATACAAGAAGACCTAAAGCAAGGAATCATAGCCGGACATGCCCCCTCCGCCATAGCATACAGCCGGAGGGTAGCGTCAAAGTCCGAGTGGGCAAGGATGTTACACTTACCCTGTACTTGCAGCCAAAGGTGTGACTTGTCGCTCTAGGGCCCCAGTAAAAAAAATCTGTAATGGGTCCCCTATCTTCCATGTGCTATTTAGAATACTGGTATATCTTACATGACAATGGGACCTTTGTGGCCCCCTTAGTGTCCAGGGCCCAGGACAATTCCCCGCCCGCCACCGCACAGCCCGCAACACCCATAATGTGTGGCCCCCAAACAACAAATTCATATGGCGCAGCTGCAGGCGGTGTTGGGCTTAACCATACAGTAAAGACCAAAAGAAATGTTTTATCTATATAAAATATATGGATATGACTCCAGCTGCAAAATACAGCTATGAAAAGAAAATCCTTATATGTATGTCTGGCCCTCCACCAAGCCCCGGCTGAATGCAATGGAACCAAAGTGCCTATAAGAAGTATAACTGTAATTAAAACATAAGACTTCCTCTGTTGATAGATTTTCTCTTGTGAATTGTCTTGTCTGCAGTGTTTAAGAACTTTCCAGATAAAATATTCATGGTAATTGACTGGCAGATGTAGAATATGTACTATCCGGTGAGTTGTAATGAAGAGCTATTACGATAATGCCATAAAACTGTATAAAAACATGCAATAAAACATCTAAAATAAATGTTATCCTAACTATTTAAACATTTTCTAGTTTCTTTTGTACTGTTTTTGTCCCTTTTCTCACCATGGCTCAAATTAGAATTCATGGAGAGGAGGAGTCTATCGCTAGCGGAAAGATCAGGTTCTTCCATCTGCTAAATCACCCATGAATATAGTACACTGCTTTCTTTAGCCACTTGACGACCACCCACTGCATATTTATCACCATGCACGCCCCACATGAGTGCTGAGGCCCAATCACAAGCCTCAGTGGTCCCATGGGGTGTGTTATATCGGCCAGGAGGCCATAAGTGGACCCTTAGGAAGTGCTCGACACCACAAGGTAGACCAAGAGAGGTGAGGGAGTATAAGTGTTTATTTTTTTGCTGTACCTTCCCTGGGCCTCCACTTATTATACTCTGGGGTATGAAAAGTCCTTCGAGTAAAACAATAACACTTTGGTTCGTCACAAACAAGTTTGGCCAGAAAAGGAAAAGATAGAGGAATCCATTAGTATTCTGCGAACTGATCTCCTGAGGTTCGCTCATTACTAGTAGACACCTTTGTGGAGGGAAAGAGAGATTTAGATCACACTGTACAAGAGAAAGACTGCCTCTGCGAGGGAAAAACTGACTGACCACTCCTATCATCTAGCCTGCCCTCCTTTCACCTCTTCTGTTTCAAAACCTGTGAGTTTTTGCTTCCACACCACTATTTCCCATGTCTTAATCCTGTACTCACCATCATGTGCATTCCAACCACCATCAGACCCAGGAAAATACCAGAACAATCATCATATACCCTGCAGTGTCCCTCTGCTCCGCACCATTCCTGAGGAACTCTGGAGGGTCTTGTAGAGATCCTTGCACTACTACTCCCAACCTCCTGGCCTTCCTCCATCTTGGCGGCTCAAATTGTGACCTCCCCAGAAGTCCTAATACTCTGTTACAAACAGTCTTTAGTCCTCATGACATCATCGAGACATGACTCAATGGTAGCAATAAACTTATGGGGTTTATTGTGCTGTACAACAATTTTTCCATCTTCTGTCAGAGTGAGAATCTAAGAACCAAGCTGTTATACAGTACAAACATACAGTATATATATATATATATATATATATATATATATATATATATATAGGCGTTAAGGTGATCACACCGTCAGATTAACGTTCATTCGACAGAAAGTAATGAGCTATTAACCTCTTCCTGCCTGCTCCATGGTAATAGCACAGTTCCCACCATTTTGCTGGTCCCATTCAATTGTACCCATTCTGCACTCAATGTCATCAACTGGTTTGGGCTCTTATCATAGACTAACCCAATACAGCTACTGCAAACTATGTGTATAATACCCTTTGTTGTTCTCGTAGCGATATAGCGGCATGATGATGTACATATATTTAGCATCAACTGCAAAGGAGAATTAGAGAATTCATTTTTGTTATTGATTAAACCAGCTCCCAGTCCTGAAAGGGTTAAGGCTTAGGTGTGTGTGTGTGTGTGTGTGTGTGTGTGTGTGTGTGTTTTTTGGGTGTTTGTGAGTTAGCACAAGAGGATGGTATTTCCTTTCTGTCGGGTTTAATATACCAGACTGCCTGCACCCAGTACACACAACAGAATGGAAATGCCAGTCACAGTGAGTACACTAGAGACAGGGCTCTAAGGTGACTGTCAATCCTGCAGTGACATCGGGAGGGGTGGGGGGAGCAGTAATGAATGCTAGTCGACTATTACAGTTCCGGTTTAGGTGACCCAACCCCTTTACTTTTCTTATTATGTATTAATTTGTGTTGCTTGTACAGCACCAACATATTCTGCAGTGTTGTACAGGGATTCTAACTGAATAAATCCTTGTCTACCTGAACTCACAATGTAAATTTGGAAACCAAAGAACCTAACAGTGTGTGTTTTTAGGCTGGGGTCAAACATGGCCAACACGCTGCTGGCTTTTTTTTAGGGTAATTCAGTAGAGTGTTTTCCAGAAATCCACTGCTAGCAGTGAGCGATCTGGTTCATAATGAAATGAGTTTGTAGCAAATTTTCCAAAATTCTCAAGTTTTGCCAAATCGGAGATTTTGGGGATTTGCCAAATGACAAGATTATCGAAACAGATTTCTTTAAGATGTGATAAGGATTTATGATTCACAGATTAATGTAAGAATTGTATAGCTACAGCGACACTCATAGCAATGGCTGCCCGTGCCTGCCTAACAGACTGACACCTTGACTGACTCCTATCTCCTTCTAAAATCTATCAACTCATTGTAAATCTATTTTCTTCTCCTCACTATGACACACACACTGACACAAGCCCACTATCTATCTGTATTATGTGATTTACTATCTCTCACTCTTTGTCTGACATTTTCTCTATTTCCTGGCTGTGCTTTTTATAGTGGCTAGGACTGAGTCAGAACGAGGGCTACCTGCAAGGCCCGGCATGTGTCCGTCCAAGGCCATGTGACTGTTCTGATCTAAAATGGTGGAGATCATTTTGAGCAATTTATCTTCTCTGCTATGTTAACAGCATTTAGTGATATGCTTTACAGTATAGTCATGGCCACAGACAGCAATAGTCTGGAGCTGACTCACTGAGGTCTAAGGAAGAGTTTTTTTAGACATAATCTGTGCAGGGAGGTGGAGTAGATAAACTGTGATATCATCTGTTGTCATTAGTGGATATACACACGTGGACAAAATTGTTGGCACCTCTCGTTTAATGAAAGAAAAACCCACAATGGTCACAGAAATAACTTGACTCTGACAAAAGTAGTTTGCCAAACTACATGTTGACAAGCAACAAATGAGAATGTCCTATGGACAGATGAGACAAAAATCGAAATTTTTGGCAAGGCACATCAGCTCCATGTTCATAGACGGAAAAATGAAGCATATCTTGAAAAGGACACTGTCCCTACTGTGAAACATGGAGGAGGCTCTGTTATGTTCTGGGGCTGCTTTGCTGCATCTGGCACAGGGTGTCTTGAATCTGTGCAGGGTACAATGAAGAAATGTGCTGCCCAGTGTCAGAAAGCTTGGTCTCAGTCGCAGGTCATGGGTCTTGCAACAGGATAATGACCCAAAACACACAGCTAAAAACACCCAAGAATGGCTAAGAGGAAAACATTGGACTATTCTGAAGTGGCCTTCTATGAGCCCTGACCTAAATCCTATTGAGCATCCTTGGAAGGAACTGAAACATGCCGTCTGGAAAAGGCGCCCTTCAAAGCCGAGATAACTGGAGCAGTTTGCTCAAGAGGAGTGGCCAAAATACCTGCTGAGAGGTGCAGAAGTCTCATTGACAGTTACAGGAATCGTTTGATTGCAGGAATTGCCTCAAAAGGTTGTGCAACTAAATATTAGGTTAAGGGAACCTTCATTTCTGTCCAGGCCTGTTTCATGAGTTTTCTTTTTTTAAAAATTCTGTTGAAGCATGGTTGAAAAGCAATGTCTGTCTTTCATTTTTTCATTTTCATAGAATTTTTATAAATTATTACTTTTGTCAGATTCAAGTTATTTCTGTGACCATTGTGGGTTTTTCTTTCATTAAACGATCACATGTGTAATAATGGATCACTATGGGTGTTATCTGTAGAGGTGTTATCCTCTATTGTAATCCTGTCAGTCTATTATCAGGCTTAGTGGCCAGAGTAAATATTGCAGGATATAAATTTTATATATATATATATATATATATATATATAAATATATATATTTTTCATACATAAAATAATACTAACTCTACATAGCATTGTAAATGTTTATACCTCCTTTATCAGCTACTACCTGACCTAATGCTCCATTATACAGTCACACTTGTAGCATTCAGCTATTTTTGATCATCCAGGCGTTGTTTAGTAAATGACTAGAGTCTTTATACATTTAGCTCAATGTACCTTTCTCCATAGTGCTACATTGTTTACACCCCTGGGTTATTAATATATCTGTGCTTAGTGATCTGTATACCCCTTAATTGATTTTATATAGCGGTTAATCTATTAATTGACCACAACGGGCTATGTTCTGCCGCCTGCGATGCCATAATTCGGCGTCCTATACAAATATGAAATTCAAGGTCATTTTCAAGTTAAGACCAATGGACATTAATTGCTGTTTATTTATGAAGCCGAAGACGTTCTCAGCGCTCATGCAGAACAGGGCTGGAGAGAGTGACATTCACAAATTGATGTAATTGTGTAAACTGGACTGGAACTATGGACAGAAGAATGGCACAAAACATAAAGTTGTAGCTATATTCGAAAAGTGACATTCACCATTTTCACCCTCGCTGCTTTTAACGCTTCGATGCATTGTGACAAGAACGACTAAAAAAAAAAAAATGTTGCTAATATAAAAGCCATATATTCCATGTAAAAGAAAATCTATTTCTATGCAACAGTGATAACACACTTAAATGGGTTATCCAGGGTTACAAAACATGGCTGCTTTCTTCTTCTTCTTAGGAAGTGACATCACTTCCATTGCAGACATGTCAACTCACCTGGGATTCCCAGGAGTCTTCTGGTTTTCAGGTCCCCTCACCAGATGAATAGTCACTTTTACCCGGCTGTCGGCTAATTAGTATGCACTGCACAGTGATGTCACTTCAAGTACAGTGAATATTAATGAGGAGCTTGTGATGTCACCTCCAGTGCAGTGAATATTAATGAGGAGCTTGTGACTTCACCTCCAGTGCAGTGAATATTAATGAGGAGGTTGTGACTTCACCTCCAGTGCAGTGAATATTAATGAGGAGCTTGTGACTTCACCTCCAGTGCAGTGAATATTAATGAGGAGGTTGTGACTTCACCTCCAGTGCAGTGAATATTAATGAGGAGGTTGTAGTGCACTGAATATTAATGGGGAGGTTGTGATGTCACCTCCAGTGCGGTGAAAATTAATAAGGAGGTTGTGACGTCACCTCCAGTGCGGTGAATATTAATGAGGGGGTTGCCTCTATCTATTTAAAGTTTAACTTTAGAAATTTTTTTCATTAGGTGTGAGCCAAGTTTTGAAAACAAGGATGTTACTCTATAGACTCTATTAGAGTCAATAGGAGGTTGTTTTGTTATACCAAGATGCAATAGTATTGTACTGTCCCTACATAATGTATTGGTATAAAGAGATATTGCCATATGCTAGTACATTGTATACTTTAATGTACATTTTCTAAGCATACAATGTACTGGCATATAGAGAGATTTCTCTATATATCATCTGTATGCAGGGAAAGAAAAAGCTTAGTATGAAAAAAAAATATACCCAATAAAAAAATTCTTAAAATAAGGCTTTAACATTTTTTTTTTTATTTTAAAAGATAATAAACTTATTCAGTATATATAATTATAGTCATATATATATTCAATACCACCAAAAAAAAGTGATCACTAAATAGTGTGAATAAAAATGACACAATTGTTTATTTTAATTATCTACAAACAACCTAGTATTATTATATGCGGTCTGGATACATGTAACTATGCCCTTTTATAAAGGCCCTGCCCCTTAAAAGACCACTCCCACTTTTGCTGTGACTTGCCATTAACAAATCACCCTGTGAAGGGCTCTGCCAGGTTGACATCTCTGCTGTTGGTTATTTGGCAATGCTACACCTCTTGAATGGGACCGAGCTGCAGAATGGCAATATGACCAAAGGACATGCACGCCGAATATCATGACGTCATGATGCTTGGCCTACTCATGTGACCATTGGTAGCCAAATCACAGGCCTCAGCAGTAACCACCCAGGCCGATGACATCACAGAAGAATGTCAGATGTCACCAAGAAAGTGTCAGACGCTGCAAAGAGGTAACAGAAGGTGAATATAAATGTTTTTTTTTTTAATTTTTCACACCTCCCCTGTGCCTTCACCTATTATACTCTGGGATCCTAAGAGACCACAGAGTATGATTATGTCACTTTCTTATTGACATACAGTAGGTTCAGCTGTGTTTGCCTTAGAGAGCTAGAAATTGGATAGTTAGGTTCCTAGGAGCCCTAAGAGTGTTATACACTATGTATTATAGATAGGTTCCTAGGAGCCCTGACAGTGTTCTACACTATGTTTTATAGATAGGTTCCTAGGAGCCCTGAGAGTATTCTACACTATGTTTTATAGATAGGTTCCGAGGAGCCCTGACAGTGTTCTACACTATGCTTTATAGATAGGTTCCTAGGAGCCCTGAGAGTATTCTACACTATGTTTTATAGATAGGTTCCTAGGAGCCCTGACAGTGTTCTACACTATGTGTTATAGATAGGTTCCTAGGAGCCCTAAGAGTATTCTACACTATGTTTTATAGATAGGTTCCTAGGAGCCCTGAGAGTGTTCTACACTATGTTTTATAGATAGGCTCATAGGAGCCCTAGGAGTATTCTACAATATGTTTTATAGATAGGTTCCTAGGAGCCCTGACAGTGTTCTACACAATGGTAACACCGCTTTGGGACGACCTCTTTAGGCAGGGTGTTCTACACTATGTTTTAAACTAATTTAATGTGTGGTTCATAACAAACTTGTTCGACCTGAAACAAATCAGGGACCCAAGCCACTCAAACCCAAAACAAATGTTGAGAGGTTCACTCATCTCTATTCAATACCAAAATAATGTCACCATGCAGTGCCAAATTCCATTTAGTACTCAAAAATTTCCAAATAATACTACCATATAGTGCTCACTGCCACATACTGTATTTTCTATACAATACAACCATGTAAGGCAACATTCTTGTTAAGTAAGTTATAAAATCAATACTGAGCTATGAAAAAAATAAAAAGTTACACCCCAACCAGTGTTGGACTGGCTCACCAGAGTACCAGAAGATCCTTTGATGGTCCCAGGCTCTAAAACAATAATGGTCCAGAAGAAGACACCCACATTGGAAGGGTACTATGGTCTATTTCCTAGGTGTTGTCAGAGGGTGGGCCCCAGAATCATTTTATCTGAGGGGCCCAAGAAACCTCTGTCAAACTCTAACCAAAATTAAATTAACTAATATCATATTGTATCCTAGTTCGGATTCTATTCCTCCTATTACTGTTAGATGTCATACGTGTTATTTTTTACAACATATTTAGGCTAATCCTTCTCGATCTTCATTTTTAATGGAACATCTTTTCATAAGGCATTGGCTTTTGTGAAATTTTCCCGGAGGTTCTTCTATTTCACAGACCGGCCTCCCAAGTGATACTGTATCAAACGTATTTGCAGAATCCAAGCAGACATGAGCGTCTCATTGCTTGAAGTTGATAATTATTCATATAATCCTAGGAGGTTAATTGAGCATGATCTGTACATCATAAATGCTGATTAGCACTGATGATTGTCTTGTAAGACACTCTTCAAGACATCATATCGCTTTCTTCACAAAAAGATGGCAGTCTAGTGCATGATTCATACATTCAGGTTTTTCATAGTTCTACCACAAAGACACAAGACTTTTGATAGCTAAAAACATCTTCACCTTTCAAAAATGTCCTTAAAGGGGTTGTGCCGATAAGACACTTATCCCCTTATCCACAGGATGGGGGTAAAGTGTCAGATCACTGACAGTCCAACAGCTGAGTTCCCCAGCGATCAGGAGAAGGGGGGACCAAAAGTCCCCTATGCCTCTTCCTTATGAATGGTGCGCCAGCGCGTATGGGGATCAGTGCTCTATTCACTGCAATGTCCGACAGCCCCATAGCATTGAATGTATCGCTGACCACACAAGTGCACTAGATCTCCATTCACAAGGAGGAGGCATGGGGAGGGGAAATCCTAATCGCACTATTATCCTAATCGTACTTATCCCTTATCCAAAAGTGTCCTTAATGGCACAACCCCTTTGAGGCTGAGGCCACACTTTGCATTTGCGTGAATACCCAAATGAGTGTGTTTTTGAAAAACACAGCATGATAATTTTACCTACGTTTTTCTCATAGACTTATATGGGGAATGGGGTGAGCAAAAATGAAAAACGCAGCAGATAAGCTATGAAAAACTCAAGTGTTTTTTAGCTGGGTTTCACTATGTGTGGCCTTAGCCTAAAAAGGTTCTGGGACTTTTTAATTGATGACCTTACAATTTAGGGGTACAACATTTGCTGGTTGATCTGCTACTTTGCAATAGTGAACTGCCTTCTGAAAACATGTTCATCATTCACATGGCCTGATTGCTGCTCAGTCCCATTCAAGTGAAATGGGCTGAGCTGTAATACCAAGTGCAGCCGCTGTACAAATGGCACTGTGCTATGTAAGTACTGAAGAGGCTGCAGCAATCACCTGAACTCTACAGTCCAGGGGCGTAAATACCGGGGTAGCAGTGGTAGCGGCTGCCACAGGTCCCGGGACATTAAGGGGCCCGGAGCCCTGTGGCAGCCGCTACCACGAATCCCACAAACACTACTATATTATACTCTGGGGTCTTTTTAGTCCCCGCAGTATAACGATCGGGGGCCCAGGGGAGGTGAGGGAACATAAAAAACACTGTAACTTACTTCTCCTGTGCTCCGGCAGGCTTTGGGCCTGTTTGGTGACAATCCAGATGTCATTCGACTTCATTACACGTCGCGACGCCAGCCTGGATCATGAGAGATCTGCTCCAACATTGAAGATGGCCGAAGTAACACACACGAGAGTGCACAGGAGCCAGGAAGAGGTAAGTATCATTGTTTGTATCCTCCCCTGAGTCTCCAATCATCATACTCTGGGGTCCAAAAAGACCCCAGAGTATAATAATCATTCATGGGGCATAATACTGTGTGTAGGGGCCACTATGGGGCTTAATACTCTGTGCAGGGGCCACTATGGGGCATAATACTGTGTGCAGGGGCCACTATGCGGTTCGGGAGGGGGCCCCAAGTCAAATGCTTGCCTTGGGGCCCAGCCATTCCTAATTACACCACTACTACAGTCCCTTCAAAAAGGTGATTGGCTGGGGGCACAGGTGTTGGATCCCCGCCATTTTCCACTTGATGACCTATCCTAAGGTTAGGTCATCTACTATTTGGCCTGGAAAACCCCTTGGACAGACAGTAGAAGTCAGTGATTTCATTGATTGGTCAAATAATACAGCATCTATTGTTTAAATCATGTTTCATGCACAAGACGGTTTAATTTTTTGGTCCTTTTTTTATTTTTTCATGTCACAATGTATAAAAAAAAATACTGAAATCTTGCAGTTATTTTTCACACTGGCCACAGAGTTCTCACAACAGGCTGACACATTCTGTCACTTGTCAGCTAGTGCTCTGTACACTGGGTGCAAGGTCAGCCGTCATCTTGTTATCATCAGAACCAGAATCATGAGTGTAACCACCAGACAAATCTTATTTTATTACGAACCATTCAACTAAGACTTGCTGTGCCGATCACTTCTTTGCTTACCCATATCCTCCATAATGTAGTTTACACTTCTTAATATTTATAGTCTCAGTAATGCTGTACATAGCTGCCTTTTATAATCTCTCCTTCTGTACTTAGCAGTGCACTCTATTCTGCTGAGAAACAACTGTGACAGCCTCAGGGTGAATGTGCTTCAATATATGACTCCTATACAAATGTAGGGAGCTATGAAATATGTGGTCAAATGGGCAGGATCAGCACTTAGTCCTGTTACTCACCTCTTCTTCGCTGGCAGGATGCCATTTGATCCTGGTGGCCTGCATTTGTAATTCTGAATTACACCTGTGATGTTCTGCCGCCTTTGCACATATCTGCACCCAGCTACTGTAACAAAGTAATGACTAGCTCTCCATGGTTCTGAGCTCTGTTGCTATGATGTTGTGTATGGTGAGTTCATCACACGTCTGCTATATATACCCAGCTAGTTCTCTTTCCTGCATGTTAATCTACAATTCACAGCTCAGTTCTTAATATGGCTCAATACACCTGTTGTTCTTGTGGATCCTGCCTCAAGTCAGTCTGTTCCAAGGCAAGTCAGTTCCTAGTCTTGGTATGTGTTGCACTACTTGGCTATTCCTGACTATGTTCCTGCCTTGTTCCTTGGTTACTATGATTAATCACTTGTCTCCTAGTAATGACTCGACCATATTCTGGCTGCATTCCAGTCCTGTTACTGTTGCCATGTTTCAGTCTCTCCTGTGTTCATGATCCTGCCCGGCTCTATTTGTTTTTTTTGTTCCAATTCCTGGTCTATGCCTCAGGTCTTTCCTGTTCCATGCTTCATAATTTATGCCTGTCCTGTCATCCTTACAGCGTCCAGTTGCTAAACACTGACAATTCTGGGGACTGCAACCTGGGAATCCACATACAGCTAAGGAGACTCCAATTCTGCTGATTGCACCGAAAATGCACATGGACTTTTCTCTCTGCCATTTTCAGTATAAAAACAGCAGAAACCCCATGCACACCAGGCAGACCCCATTATAGTCTATGTGGTCCGCGGGTAACTGCTCTTTTAGTGCACGGATTCCCCGACATTTAGATCCCCTGGTGGACCTGAGTGACAAAGAGCCTGGCGCTATTGTGAACCTAGCCTTAGTCCATATGTCCATTAAAGGATGAAAATCAGGGAATTCTTACACCACACCACAGTAAATGTAAAGTACTATAATATGGAGTAATGTTTAAATATAACACTATGAAACACAAACATGATATTTCATCACTTGGAGCAGAGGAAGTTTATATGGAATTGATAACTAATTTAACTTAGTTTTTCCACCTGCACAAGTTATACACAGGATAGGGATAACTTGTAGATTGGTGGGTGTCCATCTGGTCAGGCTCCCACTGATGGACAATAATTCCCTGTTCTCCTGATCAGTGGGAGCCTGAGTGGTTAGATCCCCTATGATCTGCAACTTGCCCACATGAGAAAAACCCTCTAAAGGAAATCTTTCAGGACAATTTGGGATACTGAACCTCCCACAGCTCCTTATGTACTGGTGATTTGGTGTTCCAAATAGCCCTGTTGTAACAAAGTCCACGACTCTATTAAAGGGAATCTGTCAGGTCAATCTGGGACACTAAACCACCCACAGGTCCTTATAGACCTGGGGTTTAGTGCCCCAAATCGCCCTGTTGTAATGCAATACGCAGGCGCATTAAAAATAAAAAACCTTTATACTTACCTAGAGAAGGGTCGGATCAACGCTAATCGGCAAGAACAGACCGGCTTATTCATGAGCTTCTTCATTGGCACGCCTCCCGGCACCTGCGCTGTTCTTCAGTGAAGCCAAAGATAGACACCCCGGCTTCACTACGTAATTGCCGGAGGTACGGGGCATGCGCACTGAAGCTGAGGTGTACTCCTCTGGCTTCATTGAAGAACTGCGCAGGTGCAGGGAGCACAGCGGCAGGGAAAGTATAAAGCTTTTTTATTTTTAATGTGGCCATGGATGGCGTTATAACAGGGTGATTTGGGACACTAAACCCCAGGTCCATATGGACGTGTGGGTGGTTTAGTGTCCCAAATTGCCCTGACAGATTCCCTTTAAAAAAGCTACAAAAATTATACCTACCTAGAGGTGAGTCTGATGACTCCTAGCCCCAGAGATATAAATGCTTAAAGTGGTTGTATAAGAATACAAAACAGAAACAGTGCCCCTCTGTTGTCTAGATTAAGTCTATGATCAGCCCTATTCACTTTAAGTCAGACTTGGAGTCAGACTTTAAAGGGGTTGTCCACTTACAGACCAATATTGAGAGACAAATGTTATTGTTTGTATAATAAAAAGTTGTACAATTTTCCAATATACTTTCTGTATCAGTTCCTCACAGTTTTCTAGATCTCTGCTTGCTGACATTCATTCTGCTTACTTCCAGTGGATAAACATCACTCCAGGGCCATGTGATATACAGTCCATGGTCATGTGATGAACACACAGGTGCACAGCTCGTTACCAGGCGGATATCTAATTACTGTGCTGTGACTATAACAAGCTGTGCACCTGTGTGTACATCACATGATCACGGACTGTATATCACAAGACCATGGACTGATTTTTACCATTGGTTTCTCAATATTGGTCTGAAAGTGAACAACCCCTTTAATTCTAGACACCGCCCATAGACAAGAGTAGCTCTATTTCTCGAATAAAAAAAAAAAATAGCTTTATTTTTCACACAATTATTTCTGAAAATTTGATGATCCAATCTCAAAATGTTCAAAAATTGACCATATAAAAAGATCTAGAACAGTTGTATTATTTTGTTACGGCTCATTTTTGAGAATGATTTATAAGAACCTTTTTACCTGCCTGATGAAAATCTCCAGAACCAATTAGTAGAACAATATTCCAGACAGAAAGCCCCCGATATGACTTCATTACCCACCAAATTCCATGTAATGATCTCCATTTGCAGACCCACCAGTTAAATCACAAGCGAGTCCTATTGTGGGGAGGAACATTGATCTGCAATTAGGCACATCATGTTTCATTTATTAGCGCGTGTGATGAATCTATCTGCCGATAAACATGAGCCACACGTGTATTTATGTGAACATCTGTCAACCAGTCTCCTACCCGCGGAGAGAGAAGAAATGGCTGAGCAAGGATGTAATTGTATTGAGACCTTATTATATATCATATACAGATTACAGTTCTCCACCACTGGCTGCTGCACATTTAATAAAGGCATCAGCTTCTTTTTTTTTGTTCTGCGAGTCTTCCCATCATGCCGAGTGCCAAGCGATATTAAGAAAGGAGCCTCAGGTGGGAAGCCGCTGTGTAAATTACGCAGTGTTTGAAGCCTGCTACCAGGATCACTGTGGGTGACAGCAACATATTATTTGTGTCTTGGAATTGTCAGCTGAAAATATCAGATCGTGTCGCTTTTGGGAAGAGCTGATTAAAAGTTCCAAATAACAGCACGGAAAGAACGAACAATGAAACTTCCCCGTAGAAGCGTCGGCAGGGCTTTATCCGGCCTCCGATGGGGCCATTTTCTTTATGTTAGCCACCGAATAATGTGAATATTGATTTTCTATAAACTGCAGGAAGTCATTTAAAAGGCAAAATCCTTTAATGGGGATCTAATCTATGTTGAAATTCTATTGACTTGGAGCATAGCCTTGAGTTGTGTCGTATCATTTTGCAATTCATGTCAATAGCAATTTGCATATAGATGTATAAGGCTCAAGGTGCTTATTTGGTTTAGCTATAAAGATAGGAATGACTTGGCATATGGTTCTGTAATGCAAATCATAGGTGAGCGCTAACTCTTAGGTCTTATTCACACAGGCGCATTATGGCTCCAAATATGCAGCATCTATACAAGTCTATGGGGCCATACTCTTTCTTTGCATACCTGAGACATGTGGGATCCAACAGAAGAGAAAAGCTGGCAACCATATGACATCATAAAAGTATGCTTTTGTGGCAGTTTATGTGTAGTCTTAATACCCTGAGAGTTGTTTGTCATGAGGCAGATATAGCATTGGTGCAACTTCTGCAGCTGCACAGGGGCCCTGTAAGTCAGGGGGCCCTATCTACTGAACAGCAGCTTTCTACTGTGTATTAGATTGTGGGTAAATAATAGCTCAGACTGGCCCACTGGAGAACAGGCCAATATCTCTGTGGGCCCCTGAGCCGGATGGGCCCCCAGCCCATCCTAGTATGAAACAGTGCACTCACTGTACTTCATACAGATACTCATCGAACAGTCAGGCTATGGGTCAGTATAATATATTGGGTAAATTATTTAATAAACTATTCAACTGGGCAGCAGAGATGACATCTGGTTGCAGAGTCAGGAGAACCAGTATCCTTCCTCCCTGGGTCCCATCTTCTAACACTGCAGGGGCCACAATCACCAATAATCTTGTAGAACCTTCCTGCTGCCTGAGGTCTGCTGCTGTGTGGGCACATATACCTGGCTCACAGAGCTAATAGGACCCTAGTTCAAGACAAGAGCCAGGGCACAGGTAACAGACAGGTCCCCAGGACAGAAAGAGTCAGAGGCAAGGTCTAGGCTGAAAAATAAATAGATTTTTATGACATTTTAGGAATTAACAAAGGAGTTTCAGGTAATATTTGCATGTAGTTGTATAGTACAGGTCATGCTTCAGTACTGTACTTATCATATACAGCGCATGTGTGGTTACGGGGCCCCAAACAGTATAATATGGTCGACAATGGCCCCCACCCAGTAGTATATGCTCTACAGTGGCCCCCCACTCAGTAGTATATGCTCTACAGTGGCCCCCCACTCAGTAGTATATACTCTACAGTGGCCCCCCACTCAGTAGTATATGCTCTACAGTGGCCCCCACCTAGTATTATATGCCCACAGTGGCCCCCACCAAGTACAGTAGTATATGCTCTACAGTGGCCCCCACCCAGTAGTATATGCTCTACAGTGGCCCCCCACCCAGTAGTATATGCTCCACAGTGGCCCCCACCCAGTAGTATATGCTCTACAGTGGCCCCCACCCAGTATTATATGCTCCACAGTGGCCCCTAAACAGTAGTATATGCTCCACAGTGGCCCCCACACAGTATATGGTGCCAACAGCCGCCCTCCGCTTTGGTGCTATTATTATACTCTGGGGTCTCCTCAGACTGGCCCCCACCCAGTATTATAAGCCCACAGTGGCCCCCACCCAGTAGTATATGTTCTACAGTGGCTCCCACACAGTAGTATATGCTCTACAATGGCCCCCACCCAGTAGTATATGCTCTACAGTGGCCCCCACCCAGTAGTACATGCAAACAGTGGCCCCCACACAGTATTATATGCTCTACAGTGGCCCCCATCCAGTATTATATGCTCTACAGTGGCCCCCACCCAGTAGTATATGCTCCACAGTGGCCCCCACCCAGTAGTATATGCTCTACAGTGGCCCCCACACAGTATATGGTTCCAACAGCCCCCCTCTGCTTCGGTGCTATTATTATACTCTGGGGTCTCCTCAGACCCCAGAGTATAATAATCGGAGGCCCAGGGAAGGTGATTAAAAATAACAAACTCTCATACTCACCTTGCCTTACCTTTCCTTGGCATCCTCGCTCCATCCTGCTGTCTTCAGCGTCTTCAGGCCCTCTTCAGATGTCGCTGCTGAGGCCTGTGATTGGGCCTCAGCGGTCACGTGGGGGCACACTGATGTCATTAACCGCCGCGCACCATGTGGCCGCTTAATCACAGGCCTCAGTCACATAACGGAAGAGCGCTGAAGAGAACGCTGTGCCCAGGAGAGGTGAGTTATATGTATTTATTATTTTCAGTCACCTCCCCTGGGACGCCATCTATTGGCCAGGGCCCCTATCCAATAACAGCATGTATAGTGGTCGGGGAACCAGGCTTTCCCCGACCGCTATCATAGTGGTCCGGGGGACCAGCCATCTCTAGCTGGCCCCATATTCCACCGGGCCCGGTCGCGGTGGCACCCCCTGCGACCACGATCATTACACCACTGATAGTAACCACCATGCCTGTTAGTGCCCTTGAACTGTAACCATATGAGAACCAGGGAATGAACTGGATTCGAACATAAAGTGACATAAACCCCAAAATACCCTGATATAAAGGAAAAAAGAAAATATAACACAAAAATTCATATACTAATAAATCAAAAATATGAATCACAAAAAATATATATCTCAAAAATTCATATAATAAATAATCCAAAAATACCTATCACAATACAATGTTAAATACCGTACCAATACAGTACATGTACCAATAAATATTTAAATACCTAGTTACAGGGAGCAATAAGTAATAAATAATAGAGCAAATGCATAAATTATAACTAAATCCATGTGCCATACATACCTAAAGACATCCTGCCAGGGGAGCTACACTCATCTTTAGTACCACTAAGCTTTTGGTGCCATAAGGAAAGACATCTATTGAACTATGTTCTGTTATTCATTCTTAAAGGGGAAATCCATGTACCTTTGTTTTTACTCATATTACAAGTTTCTTTCTTGAACAGATGTTAAAAGTAATGTGAAGATAGAACAAGGGCCACCAACATAGCTGGTTCTGAGTTTGTAGTAACTTGGGCAAAAGATTTGTTGGAAAACCCTACCAGTAAAAGTGTCTTATAATGTGGGTTTTCGTTTTGGATGAACAAAAATGGCCGCTGCATTATACTTTCTTCAGATGGAGGCCCAGGGTAGTGACAAAAGTAAGAAAATCATTCATACTCACATTTCGTTACCTCTTTCGGATGTCCTTACGGCATCTGGCGTTCTCCTGTGATGTCATGCTCATGGGGGTCACTGCTTGGGCCTGTTATTGGGCCACCAGTGGTCACATGGGCACACTGAGCGTCATGACGTGATGACGCTCGACATGCCAATTTCATTGCCGAGGCCCAATCACAGGCCTTCGCGGTGACCATGGGCATGTGATGTCACAGGAGAGCCCAAGACTTCACTGAGGAGCCCTAAGAGTATTCTACACTGTGTTTTATAGATATGAGCCTAGGAGCCCTAAGAGTATTCTACACTATGTTTTATAGATAGGTTCCTAGGAGCCCTGACAGTGTTCTACACTATGTTTTGTAGATAGGTTCCTAGGAGTCCTAAGAGTGTTCTACACTATGTTTTATAGATAGGTTCCTAGGAGCCCTGACAGTGTTCTACACTATGTTTTATAGATAGATTCCTAGGAGCCCTGACAGTGTTCTACACTATGTTTTATAGATAGGTTCCTAGGAGCCCTGGCAAAGTTCTACACTATGTTTTATAGATAGGTTCCTAGGAGCCCTGGCAATGTTCTACACTATGTTTTATAGATAGGTTCCTAGGAGCCCTGACAGTGTTTTACACTATGTTTTATAGATAGGTTCCTAGGAGCCCTGACAGTGTTCTACACTATGCTTTATAGATAGGTTCCTAGGAGCCCTGACAGTATTCTACACTATGTTTTATAGATAGGTTCCTAGGAGCCCTGACAGTATTCTACACTATGTTTTATAGATAGGTTCCTAGGAGCCCTAAGAGTGTTCTACACTATGTTTTATAGATAGGTTCCTAGGAGCCCTGACAGTGTTCTACACTATGTTTTATAGATAGGATCCTAGGAGGATCCTACAAAATATAGCTCATCCCACAAAAAGCCCTCAAAATTAGTTATGGCTGTCTGAACACAGTAATGCATAACAAAAAAAAAAGCATTGCTCCATACACAAAGCTGTTGTAATTTGATTTTGTAGGCAATCTACATCCTGTTAAGATACAGTGGGTATGTTACTAGAAGGGAAAAAAGAATTTGACTGCAGGTTCAGACTACACAGGATTTGTTTGTAGTTTGTTACTATGGAGACACATACCTCTTCTTAGTTGCAGGAGACACAAAAAAATAGAAGTCTATTTGGACAGTTGCTTTTTTTCCCCTTTCTATACATATTGGGGCACTAAAACAGAATGTCATTGTGAAGGTGGGCCTCCCCCTTAAGATTAGTCATTGAATAATATTTTTTTTGCACCACAGTTGATACTTACTCAACCTCAATGACCTTATGGTGACTGGAAAAGCAATGACAAAAATTTAGTTTATTATAAAAACTGCTTTGTTTAGAGGCTTAGGCATGAACCCAAGTATTATGAGAAGCCTTCAGGGACCAGTTTAACAGTTCTCTCCTTTAGGCCTATTGAATTGTAATTTTTTAAGGCAGAACTGTAGAATATGACAGATGTAATGGGCATGGAGGCATTTTCAAGGTATGATGTAGACTTCTTTACTGATTAAAACATTGCTGTCATTGTCTCCCTCCCTTGAGTTCAGTTTACAAGGCTCTTTCTCAACTAGTTTTCCCACTGCCGGCATCACATAAAGATCATTCAGTCAATTGTTCAATTGACTTTGCATTTACCTTGAGGCCAGTAATTCTTCTAGGTCTCACTAATCATTGCGTACAAGTTTATTTATTGGTCTGTTCCAGAAAAATGCCCCCAAATTCAACTAACAAAGTAGAGATGGCTTAGAGTGAGTGTGACGGGAGATTTGTCAAATTCAGCGGTGCTGTATGTCACTACTGTTCGGAAGCAATTTCAATGCATCGCAGATTGGAAGGAGGTGTGAAAATAAGTTCGAGTTGGGGTTACTAAAAGAATGAAAAGATTGTGAGATGAACTTGGAAGTTATTTCAACATTATAATTATATTTACTAACATTAAGATGAAGATTAATCATATGAGTAATTCGTCTATAGTGTGGGATCTCCAGAACTATGGTCTATGCTTGGGATATGCTATCAATGTTTGATCAGGGGGGTTTGATCTCTGCCCTCCTATCAGGAACCATGGCAAACTTAAAGTGCTGTGCCTTCTTCATTCTTAGCACAGGCACAGCAGATCATCTATATAGGTGAGGGTGCTTGGCAATGACCCTGGAAGTTAGTTGGGACCCACTGATCAAACATTGATGTTTAAGTCCCAGAGAGTCCCTTGAAGGGTCAGCAAAAAAATTAAAAAGAATAAAATAAATACATGACATGCTGCTTAATTTCATGTATTAAACCAGCTCAAGCGATTATTATATTATCTTGGACCATATAATCCCCGAGAGACGTTTTTTTAGTGCTTTTGGTGGGGTATACAGGACTTTAATATATTAAGGATCCTGGGGAGAAGAAACCCTCTGAGTACTGTATTGGCAGTTCTGTTTTATCCAGGATATCAGAAGAGAAGGATGTAGGGGTCCTCATATCAGACAGCCTCAAAATGAGTCAACAGTGCAGCCAGCAAGCAGGGGATGCAAGTTGGATGCTTGGCTGTATAACTAGAGGAATAACTAGTAAGATGCTTGGCTGTACAGATAGAGGTATAACCAGTAAGATGCTCAGCTGCATAGCTAGAGGTATAGCCAGTAAGATGCTCGGCTGTACAGATAGAGGTATAACCAGTAGAAAGCTTAACTTTATAGATAGAGGTATAACCAATAGGATGCTCAGCTGTGGCTGTATAGCTTGAGGTATAACCAGTAGGATTACAGATGGGTGAACCCCTCAGGATTCGTTTCATTTTGGTCTCGGGTCCCTGATTAGTTTTGGGTTGAACAAGTTCAGTACGAACCACACCTTAGATTGGCTTAAAATATAGAATAGGACACTCTCAGGCTACTAGAAATCTATCTACAAAACATAGTGTTTCTAGAATACCCTTAGGGCTCCAAGGAACCTATCTATAAATAATAATAATAATAATAATACATTTTATTTATATAGCACCAACATATTCCGCAGCACTGTACAATTTGTAGGGTTCAAGTACAGACAAAAAAGATACATTACAAAGAAATAGTCAATTCACACACAGGGACTGAGGGACCTGCTCGCAAGAGCTTACAATCTATGAGGTAGAGGGGGTGACAAAAGAGGTAGCAGGGGCAGCATCCGAGGTAGTATTGCTTATACAATGGTCAGAAAATTTTTGTAATAGAGGTCATTACACATATATAAAGCTGTATGAGCAGTCACCATTTGTGCTCTTTAATGTGCAGATGGAGCCTGGACATATAAAGTTAGTCTGATACGGCATCATATCCTGTGAGGTAATGCGGGAGCGTGAACAGAGGAGGGTATGTTTTAGGGATTCTAACTACGGAAGGGTTTACATTAGGAGTTGTGATAGGCCTTTCTGAAAAGATATGTCTTTAGTTTGCGCTTGAAGCTGTAGAAATTGGGGGTTAATCTGATAGTCCGGGATAAAGCATTCCAGAGAAATGGTGCAACTCGAGAGAAGTCTTGTATACGAGCGTGGGAGGTTCTGATAATAGAGGATGTTAATCTTAGGTCTTTGAGTGAACAGGGAGCACAGGTTGAGCGATAGACAGAGATAAGGGAGGAAATGTAGGGAGGTGCAGCATTATGGAGAGCCTTGTGAATGAGGGTGATAAGTTTATATTATATACTGCATTGAATAGGCAGCCAATGTAGTGACCGACACAGACCGGAGGCATTGCTGTAGCGTCTAAACTGATAGATGAGCCTGGCCGCCGCATTCAGAATAGATTGTAGAGGGAAAGACCGATTAGTAAGGAGTTACAGTAGTCAAGGCGAGAGTGAATCAGGGCAACAATAAGTGTCTTTAGTGTATTTGTGGTAAGGAAAGGGCGTATTCTGGAGATGTTTTTGAGGTGGAGATGACATGAGCATGCAAGTGATTGGATTTGGGGGGTGAAGGAAAGGTAACATAACCCCAAGGCAGCGGGCATACTGCCTAGGAGTTATGGTAATTCCAAAGACTGCAATGAAGATATCAGGGACAGATCTATTAGATGGTGGAAACAGCAGTAGTTCAGTCTTTGAGAGATTCAGTTTCAGATAAAGCGAAGACATGATATTTGAGACAGTGGAGAGACAGTCACAGGTGTTCTGTATTAGTGCAGGGGTGATGTCACGGGATGAGGTATATAATAGTGTAGAACACTCTCAGTCTACTAGAAACCTATCTATAAAACATAGTGTAGAATACTATCAGGCGACTAGAAACCTATCTATCTAATTTCTCTAAGGCAAACACGGCATAGCTTATTTCAAAGTGAAAGTGACATTATTATACTCTGGGTCTCTTCAGACCCCAGAATATAATAGGTGGAAGCCCAGGGGAGGTGTAAAAAAATAAAAATCATACTCACCTTCCATTACCTCTATCGTGCCTCTAAGTATCACCGTATCGAAGTCCAAATTAATATTGTTATTGTTATATGAGCTAGCTCAGAGAATCAAGACACCACACACAGCATCATAGTGTGTTAAGTAGGATGCGCAGCTGTATAGCTAGAGGTATAACCAGTAGGATGCTTGGCTTTATAGCTAGAGGTTTAACCAGTAAGAAGAAAGAGATTGTGATCCCACTGGTTAGAACATTGGTAAGATCCCACCTACAAAAACAAATAGATAAAATAGAACATGAGAGGCTTAAATAACTTAATCTTAATCTAAAAGGAGAGGCTTAAAGAAGGGAAAGAGAAGACATGACTGGAACCTTTACATATAATATAATAAAAGTTCTAAATAAGGTTCAGGGGGGAAGAACACAAGAACAAGGGGGAGAAATCTGAAATTAGTTGGGGGTAGATCAGAAGCAATGTGAGGAAATATCATTGCACTGAAAGAGTAGCTGAGGCTTGGAACAAACTTCCAGCAGATATAGTTGGGAAATCTACAGTAAGTGAATGTAAGCATGGCTGCCTGGGATAAACTATTGTCTATCCTCAGATAATATAAGATATATTCTGCTGTCAATCTTGTATGTTTCCATCGATATGGCCTAAGAAATAGCACAAAATATAGTCCCACATTGGATGCAGTAGTTCAATCCCATTTGCCAAATATTTAGGTTGATGTCTGTTTTAACCCCTTCCTGCTTTGTGAATTGCTGTTATGTCGCACTGAGAGTATAGTTAATGCTCAGTGCCATAATAGCATGGCACTGTAATTCTGCGGGCACAGGAGCTGTACTGAGCATTACTTTCAGCACTTGGCTGTATTACACAGCCCAGGCTGGTGACTACCTGCCAGAGTTGAAAAATACCCTGACTCAAGCTGAAGAACCCCTCAGATGCCATGATCAATAATGATTACAGCACCCGGGGTGTCCAGGGGCAAGATTACCACCCCTTGGATGCCCCGCAATGAGGAGTTTCCATGGCAGCTAGGAGGCCAAGCAATGGCCTCCTGACTGCCACTCCCCATACTATATAGGGATTCTATGTGCAATGTGCTGCATTACAATGTATTGCAGTACATTGTACCGGGGATCAATGGTTGTGGGCAAAGGCGTAACTTGAAGCTCCTGGGCCCCAATGCGAAATTTGTAATGGGCCCCCTATCTACCTTGTGTCATTTAGAATAATTATATTTTATGGGGCAGAGGGACCTTAGGGGCCTCCTCAGGGTCTAGGGCCTGATAGCTACTGCTACCTCTGCTAGCTACGCCCATGCTTGTGGGACACGTAAAAAGTCCAGTTATGAGCTGAGGACTTAAGAACATTGCTTTGCTCTTACACAAGATTTCATAATTATCCAGATATTTAGTATAATATATCTGTATATAATATATGTATATAATATATAATATATCTGTAATCTGCTCATTGTTCTTCTTAGATTCTATTAACTCGCACAAGCTATTTATCAGGTACACTACACTTCATTACTTCTTCTGCCACGTTTGGTGCTTCTCTACATTACTGTTTGCTATTTACGTCTTGCCTGGTCTTTGCTCTTAAAGCTTCCCTCTTTCCCAGTATATAGTCACATTCCTAGAATTCTAGTTATAAAAAAAATACATCACCATCTTCTCCATCTTTAGCCCAAAACGGGATCAGACTCCATCAGAAGAAAGTAGCTAAACAATTATCAAATCTTCTCATGTATTTCCATGCCACAAGAGAAGACACCTTTGGTACTCAATACATGGCTTTAATCCCTGAGTCGTAGCTTGAAGTTGATTTACGAAGGGCTCTTCAGTGGACCAGAAATACATAATTCTGAAATGGTAGGACCAATGTGCCTAGAAAACCAAAGAGATGGCTGCAATGCTCCAACTAGCCCATAAGGTCAAAAATTGATGGCCTATAGTGAAGCACAGTGATCCGATTAATGACGTGGCCCCTTAAATATTTTCCCAGACACATCAGTGCATCCACCTATAGGGTCGTGTCAGGTACTGCAGTACCCCTGTGTTTGTAAGACCAGAAAAATGGCTATGGTACTTCAGCAGTCCCATTTGTTCAGACCCCCACCATCGCATATTGATAGCCTCCACTACAAGGGCATGCACATTGGGCGGTTGAAGAAGAGGAGATTACACCTCGCTAAATTTCCCATGCACAGTGAAGCAAGGTAAACTGGGGGTGAGTTATTATGGCTTGTGTACCAGAAAACTGGCATCCAAACCATTAAAAAATTGCAATTTTTTTGTGCAAATCAGAATTTTTGCTCAAAACTTGTGACTTTTTAAGTTTTGCAAGCCTCCTGAGACTTTCCTCAAAGTGGGCATAGCAGGGACGAGGTCATTGCCCATCAAATTTATCTTCATTTAAACCAGTTTTTTGGCACAAATCTGATCTGATTGGCTCCAAATTTATTCTGCAGTAGGACAACAACTCCAAACATACAGCCAATGTCTTGAAGAACTAGCTTCTGCGTAAATAACGACAAGGAGTCCTGGAAGTGATTATATGGCCCCCACAGAGCCCTGATCTCAACATCATCCAGTCTGGGATGACATGAAGACACAGAAGGATTGGAACAAGCCTACATCCACAGAAAATCTGAGCTTAGTTCTTCAAAATGGTGACGGGAACAACCTCCCTGCCGAGTTCCTTCAAAAACTGTCCTAAAGTGTACCAAGTAGAATTGATGGAAGGCAAAGGGCAAAAGTCGCAGCAAATATTAATGGGATTTAGATTTCTTTTTTCTACATTGACTTCATTTAGTTTATTGGCAAAAATAAACCACTAACACTTCTATTTCTGAAAGCATTTTTACTTTACAGTATTTTTTCCATACCTGCTTAACAATTTTGCACAGTTCTGTAAATGGCATGTTAACTTGATTCTGGGGGTCAGTACAATTGCAGTGATACTGAATTTATGTATTTTTTCATTTTACTAATACTTTCTAACACCTAAAAAAAATTGTGTTGCCACAGACAAAAACCAATAACATTTTTACTGTTGAAACTGTATGAGGACTTATTTTTTTGCAGGGTGAGCTATAATTTTTATGGGTACCATTTTGTAGTACATAAAAAATTTTGCTAGCTTGCCTGTGTCTACAGAGCGAAGTCCTTGTTCTGTGGATGATGGAGATGCAGACCCAAATATGACAAAGAATCCAGCAAACAAATTTCTCAATAAACACGGTTCTAGGTATTAGCCTAGGCTATAAAGACTATGGTCTGAAAGAATGAATTGGCTTCATGGGCTCCTGTTTGTGGGTGTTCTTTTTATATCTGAGAAGCTTGTCTGTCGCTGTATTTCTTGTCTGAAATTTTTGCAGATTTTTGATTCTTTTTTATTTTATTTTATTCTGCATTTTGGGAGGTAGAATGAACAAATAACAGCAATTTTGCCTTTTTTTTTTTTTTTTTAATTACAGCATTCACCATGTCGGATAAATAATGTGATAACTTTATAGTTCGAGTCATAACAAACTTTTTAATTGTTCTAAATTAGATTTTAAGTTTTTTTCCACCTTTTTTTTGCGCTTACAACCTTTTTTTTTTAATTTTTTTACTACAGTAAATAATCCCACAAGTAGATTTATACCAGCAATCTTTTGGATGCTTAGATAATACACTGCACTGTGTATGTGCCGACTGACAGTCTAAAACGGCCTAATCAGCTCCCATAGATTACAGACCCAGAGACCACTGGTAGGACTCTGACTGCCATAGAAACCCATTGGGGGAAGTGGCATTTGGCAGGGGAGTTACAGGGCATGTCCCCTCTCTCTGTCCAACCATTTATATGCCATTGGCAATATTGACCACAGCACTTGATGTTTCACTGATTCCAACCATTACAGTAGTAGTCTGGCTGTCAATCATGCCAGGCTTCTCCGGAGATGCAGCAGTAGCAGTTGCTACCGGGTCCTGGACCCTATGGGTGTACCAATGGTCCTTCTGTCACCTAAAATATAACACTATTCTAAATGGCAAGGTAGGGGCCCCCTTACAGATTTTAAATTGGGGTCCCTGGAGCTTAAAGTTACACCTCTGCCTGGGGGCACAATTTCTGAACTCATGCGACCGCCATGACATACCCATATAGCATGGTCTGTGAACTAAAAGCATTTCATGACATATATACGTACAGTACAGACCAAAAGTTTGGACACGCCTTCTCATTCCAAGAGTTTTCTGTATTTTCATGACTATAAAAATTGTAGATTCACACTGAAGGCATCAAAACTATGAATTAACATATGTGGAATTATATACTTAACAAAAAAGTGTGAAACTACTGAAAAATATGTCTTATATTCTAGGTTCTTCAAAGTAGCCACCTTTTGCTTTGATTACTGCTTTGCACACTCTTGGCATTCTCTTGATGAGCTTCAAGAGGTAGTCACCTGAAATGGTCTTCCAACAGTCTTGAAGGAGTTCCCAGAGATGCTTAGCACTTGTTGGCCCTTTTGCCTTCACTCTGCGGTCCAGCTCACCCCAAACCATCTGGATTGGGTTCAGGTCTGGTGACTGTGGAGGCCAGGTCATCTGGCGTAGCACCCCATCACTCTCCTTCTTGGTCAAATAGCCCTTACACAGTCTGGAGGTGTGTTTGGGGTCATTGTCCTGTTGAAAAATAAATGATGGTCCAACTAAACGCAAAGCGGATGGAATAGCATGCCGCTGCAAGATGCTGTGGTAACCATGCTGGTTCAGTATTCCTTCAATTTTGAATAAATCCCCAACAGTGTCACCAGCAAAGCACCCCCACACCATCACACCTCCTCCTCCATGCTTCACGGTGGGAACCAGGCATGTAGAGTCCATTCGTTCACCTTTTCTGCATCGCACAAAGACACGGTGGTTGGAACCAAAGATCTCAAATTTGGACTCATCAGACCAAAGCACAGATTTCCACAGGTCTAATGTCCATTCCTTGTGTTCTTTAGCCCAAACAAGTCTCTTTTGCTTGTTGCCTGTCCTTAGCAGTGGTTTCCTAGCAGCTATTTTACCATGAAGGCCTGCTGCACACAGTCTCCTCTTAACAGTTGTTGTAGAGATGTGTCTGCTGCTAGAACTCTGTGTGGCATTGACCTGGTCTCTAATCTGAGCTGCTGTTAACCTGCGATTTCTGAGGCTGGTGACTCGGATGAACTTATCCTCCGCAGCAAAGGTGACTCTTGGTCTTCCTTTCCTGGGGCGGTCCTCATGTGAGCCAGTTTCTTTGTAGAGCTTGATGGTTTTGGCCACTGCACTTGGGGACACTTTCAAAGTTTTCCCAATTTTTCGGACTGACTGACCTTCATTTCTTAAAGTAATGATGGCCACTCGTTTTTCTTTACTTAGCTGCTTTTTTCTTGCCATAATACAAATTCTAACACTCCATTCATTAGGAATATCAGCTGTGTATCCACCTGACTTCTGAACAACACAACTGATAGTCCCAACCCCATTTATAAGGCAAGAAATCCCACTTATTAAACCTGACAGGGCACACCTGTGAAGTGAAAAGAATTTCAGGTGACTACCTCTTGAAGCTCATCAAGAGAATGCCAAGAGTGTGCAAAGCAGTAATCAAAGCAAAAGGTGGCTACTTTGAAGAACCTAGAATATAAGACATATTTTCAGTTGTTTCACACTTTTTTGTTAAATATATAATTCCACATATTTTAATTCATAGTTTTGATGCCTTCAGTGTGAATCTACAATTTTTATAGTCATGAAAATACAGTAAACTCTTGGAATGAGAAGGTGTGTCCAAACTTTTGGTCTGTACTGTACATCATGATGTATTAAGGAGTTAAAGGGGTACTACATGATGAGTAAGACACAGTTGCTTTCTTCTAAGGACAGTAATACACCCGTCCACAATAATTACAGAGCTGCAATACCAGATAAAACCAAGTGTGGTACTATTTTGAGAAGAAAACAGCCATGTTTTTCTAATTTTGCACAACCCCTTTAAGGGGGATATGCCACAAAAAGTATTTAGGATAGAGAATAAATACCTGATTAGTGGGGGGTCTGACCCCCATTGATCTTGAGAACAGGGGGTCCTTTCTCTACAGCTGCAGATTCAGCATAACCGCAGCCAGGCTGAATGTGGTGGAAAGGACATCTCATCCTCGCCTCATGACATAACCCCTTTAACTTTTGTACTATAATATTTTTTTCAATGTCTTGTGTGAGAGTATGAACCCAGAGGGCGCTAGTGAGCGACCCAAAGCTGGGCTTGAAAAGGTTCTCAGCCACACCCGTGGGTGGGGGCACCAACTCCAGACGGAGTGTCAACAGCAGGAGAGAGTGCTGTGGAGACCTGCAGGAAGAAGGGGGACGGGGAACCAGTCAGAGACGGATGGGTGGTCTGTCCCAAGAGGACTGGGGTCCTGAAAGGACTAACTAAGCCAGGCTGTTATTTTTTGTTCCATTTGTAAGCTGAATAAAAGCCATTTTACTTTGCATTAGCACCGCCTGAATGCTGCTTCTCCGGCACCCAGTACCACCTACACCGCTGTCGAGTCCAGGAGGCTGCCGCCTCTGAGGCTAAATCCCCCACACTTGATATATACAATATATTCTACAAGAACTGCCTATGACGCATTAACTCAGGCAATCATTAAAGGAATATTTGCTTCCAGTGCAGGAATAATACTGGACATGACTATATAGACAATACATGATTAGATTTTAGAGATGAAGATACAGACATCTACTCCGACGCCGCCTCTAGCTCTCTAGCTGAAGCACAAGTATGGCAATAGCTGATAGTAATTAGTCTTCGGCGTGACACGATTACATGTACTGCAGACTACCCGCTATTCCACCCTGATGAATTACTTTAACAATTCACATTGGCGTCTCTTCAATCTCTAACAGACTAGGGTGGTTTATAGGTACCTGACTGACGTCCCTCCATTCTGAGACCAAGATTAAAAGAAATCATTTTCATCTATAAAGAAGCAGGGTTACTTTCTCAATTCCATTGTGTGTGCTCGGGTAAATCATGTCTTAGAAACTAAATCATACTCAAGAAGGCTATAAGAATAACAAATCGTAAAGCATAGGGTTTTTTTTTTTTAATGTTCTACTGATAGTCAAAACCTTTTTTGACAATACACAAAAATATATGAAGTTTTTTTGGAAAACGATCCTCAATTTAATGAGGACCTTTCCACCGGTTTGCATCTTTCGATAGGCGCCGCTCTGCTGATTTCGGCATGGTTGGAATTTTTTCTCTAGCACCCACCATTCCTGAGCATTCATTGCTGTTCATTTCAGCACAATTATGTTCTCTGCTGTCAGGTGGGCGGTCCTTATCCCAGCCTAGATCCACCCACCTGACAATAGAGAGCATAATTGCTTGGAAATGGTATGGGCTAGAGAAAAAATTCCAACTGCGGAATCAGTGGAGCTGAGCCTATCAAAAGACGCAATGAGTTGGAGTTGATGGAAGTGGTGAAAGGTCCTCTTTAAAGGGAGTCTGCCATCAGCAAAATCTCTTTTAAATCACTTGCATGCTGTTGTAGGTATGGTAAGTGACATAGTGCAATGGAGCTCAACTTGTGGTACACATACCTCCCAGGGTACACGCTGAGGTTTAGAAGAACATTGCTTTGAAGATCACTGAAGTAAATGAGGATTTATTACTCACCACATTGCTCCCCATTTCGACATCATATTAAACTCCAAAGCAGAGATGAAGCGCCTCAGCTTGCCATTAGTCTGTGTATACGGGCACTGAGATAGCCATTATACTGTCAATTTTATGGAAGAATTGTGCTGCATGACTTGACCATGAAAACCCCCAGTGCAGGAGCTCCTTCTATAGCAGAAAGAGTCCCTGCATTTGGGGTTAGTTTCAGTCAAGTACTGACTGAGATTAACCCCTTCTAGTGCAGGGACTCCTTCTGCTCTGAATGAACATCTACATTGGGGGTTACCCACAGTCATGTTATGACCGTAGCTAACCACTTTTTAGAGCAATGAGAGCTTCCATTACTTTTCCATCAAGCATTCCACTTGCTCCCCGAAAATAAAAGAGAGGGTTCACAGCTGGGGGGGGGGGGGGCAATATATTCATTACAAGGGAAGGATGGGGCACAGGGGGATAATACATTAAATATAGGATCATGGGGGGCACTACAGTATAAGGGTAACCCTTCCTAGTACGGGGCTTCAGCATCCCTGCACTAGGTAACCAGGGCCAAGGCCTGGTTTGCAGTACAATGTAGGCTCATAGCCTTCTTCTTCCACATCACTTCTTATTTAAAGATCTGTGGAGGGGAAAGAAAAGGGACACAACTGTACTATATAAAAACATCCTTTTTATGTTAAAAAGAATGTGTCCATTTATACTATTGAAAAAACATATCCGTTAAAAGTATCCACTAAACATGCACCACTAAGGTGTTTTGCATGAAAACTTAGCCTGTTTTTGGCCAATACTTTGGGCTCTTCCCTGTCCCAACCACAGGCCCTTTTTCGGTGTAAGCTGTGGTAGTTAATATATTAGAGGAGATTCTCTTTTTACACAGAGGACTGTCTGTAATTGATTAATTGACTGTAATATATTGATGGTATTGATATTGATTGTACTGTGACTATATATACTGCACTCCATTCTTATATTGTATGCATACCGTGTAATGTGTTTTCCTCTCTGTAGGACTCTATAGGCTATGTTCAATAAAATGAGTTTTGTTTTTTTCTTTTTTTTTAAGTGTTTTTTTTGGGATTATAACAGTGTAGGTATGATGTGTTGATGGTGGTGGTCCCTAATAATTAGCGAATTAGGCACTCAAGTAAGTGAGGCTGCTGTATCTGGATACCATAAAGGGGCCGTCACGTTCCAGGGAACACCATCATCCCTTCATTCTATTGATGGGTGGAGGTCAAAGTGGTCAGAATCTTATCGATCAAATTTTGATGTCGTATCGAAAAACACCAAAAGATACATAAGTGGGGAATCTAGTATCAATTACATGTATTGATGTAAAAACCAAGAAGGTCTGATTCCTTTTTAGTAGTATAATGTTGTACCGTGTTAGCCATTGAAAGTAGAGGAAGAGTGAAGAAATCAGGCGATACCTTTTAGAGGCTAACTGAGTATATTTATAAGTAAGCTTTCAAGAGTACTGCCTCTCTTCTTCAGACATGGTGTTATACAAGAACTGAAAATTCACAGATTATTTATACTCTATACACATGATCTTCAAAGGATTTTAGAGTCCTTAAAAAAACCAAAACAAAATGCAATCTAAGTAGAGAAGTTATTTACAACAGGTCAAAAAACAATCTGGAAAGTTGTGGTGCGTGACAGAGGGATCTATTATCTGTTTGCTATCAGGTGGTGATTTGTGACCCTCACAGTTCATACATAGTGTGACATGAAGCTGGCATGAATATTAAGTCCAAATTGCAGAGTTTGAAATTTTTGCATAAACTTGTATTCTGATTCTTTCCTTTTCTCCTGCGTCTTAAATTGTCCCATTGAAACCACAACCCGCAAATCTTCAATAGAGTGGTCTTCTCCGGAGAAATGTGCAGCCACTGGGAGATCTGTTCTGCTGTTATTAATGGTGAATCTGTGTGAGTTCATTCGCTGACTAAGTCTCTGCCCTGTTTCCCCCACATAGAGGCCTGTGGTGGGACATTGCACACACATTATGAGGTACACCACATTGGAAGACCTGCAGGAAAATGTCCCCCTAATTCTGTGCAACTGTTGTGACTGTGGGACAGGTACACTGTCAGCGGTGTGGATGTGCTTGCAGGTCATGCACCTTTTTTGTAGGCAAGGTGAGGTGCCATTTTCAGTTGGGGCCTTCAGGGCACTCCGGACAATAATATGCCTCAGGTTTGGTGGTTGTCGAAAGGAAAGGAGAAGGGAGACTGGAAATATGTCCTTGAGTCTGTTGTCCCTATGTAGCACAGGTTGGAGCTCCTTGGCAATCCTTCGTAGGATTTCCAGCTGTGGGTTGTAGGTGACAACTAGGGGCACTCGGGCATCTTTCTGGGTCTCTCTATATGTGATTCCTTTTTAAGCAGGGAAGGGACTGTGAATACATGGTCACCTACCCATGGAATGGAAGTTACAGAAAACTACTGTATAAATGAGAGATGATTTTTTTTTTTATTTTACTAATAGGTTTAAAACCTTAAAGCCACCTTCCAAGCAAAACCTGCGAGTTCAGGTGCACAGAGTGTTACACTATTCACTATACAGTGGGTACGGAAAGTATTCAGACCCCTTTAAATTTTTCACTCTTTGTTTCATTGCAGCCATTTGCTAAAAGCAAAAAAGTTCATTTTATTTCTCATTAATGTACACTCAGCACCCGATCTTGACAGAAAAAAAACAGAAATGTAGATTTTTTTGCAAATTTATTAAAAAAGAAAAACTGAAATATCACATGGTCATAAGTATTCAGACCCTTTGCTGTGATACTCATATTTAACTCACATTCTGTGCATTTCCTTCTGATCCTCCTTGAGATGGTTCTACTCCTTCATTGGAGTCCAGCTGTGTTTAATTAAACTGATTGGACTTGATTAGGAAAGGCCCACACCTGTCTTTATAAGACCTCACAGCGCATGTCAGAGCAAATGAGAATCGTGAGGTCAAAGGAACTGCCCAAGGAGCTCAGAGACAGAATTTTGGCAAGGTACAGATCTGGCCAAGGTTACAAAAGAATTATGAGGTGCAAGATGGGGTGCTGAGTGTACATTAATGAGAAATAAAATGAACTTTTTTTGCTTTTAGCAAATGGCTGCAATGAAACAAAGAGTGAAAAATTTAAAGGGGTCTGAATACTTTCTGTACCCACTGTATGAACCTCAACATGCAGTGGTGGCGAAGAACCCACGAGAACTGCGTGCTGCTCTGTAACTTCCATAGAGGTGAACAGGGACTACCGAAACAGCATATCACAGCTGAACTACACGATTTCCATAGCTCCGCATCTATAGAAACAGTTTAGAGAAATATGCTACACTATTTCTGTAGCTCTCATTCATTTCTAGTGGCGTTATGGAAACAGCATAGACCAGTGTTTCAGACTCAGGGCAGCCCAACCAAATAATTCTTACCAAAAGACAAAAAAGTCAGATAATGTTGCATACAATAAGCAGTGATCTGAGTGTTGCGGCCCCCCTGGCAGGTTTCCAAGGCACCCCTGTTGGGAATCACCGGCATAGAGTAACACCACTTGACTGTTTCCGTGCCTGGTGCCGGCCTCAAGACCTACAACTAACTATTCCCAAAAACTACTTTTTGACCAGATTTAATTTCCTTTTCGACTATCTCTTACAGAGATTTTTCTAGAATCTCCTCTATTACTTTTTCCAGTTCAGGCCAAGAACAGAAATGTACGAAGTTGTAATGAGAATCAGTAAATTCTGCTGAAATATGTCGTATAATCCTTCCTTCCAAGTGAGCATAAGAAAACTCAGAACCAAACAAATAATCTTTGTGTCTACAGTCGAATGATACTGAGAAAATATGAATAGAGCTTCTGAAATATATAAGAAAAGGTGAGGTATTTGTCAAGAACAGAAAAAAAGCAGCAAATGTTTGGAGGAATGATTGAAAGTGGAACAAGGCCGAATACACTCAATTTTCTTCAAGGATATTGTCAGTTTTCTACTATTCATGGTAACAAAAATGTTAAGGTAGTAAGAAGAAAGGATAATAGTGAAGAGTGAGAGAGCCAAGAATCTCCTTACAATAATTATCTTGGATACGTCCCGCGGGGGTTCCACAATAGCCACAAAAGGATCAATAAACACGTTCATATTACACATCTGTGTTGTATGGATCTGTAATGTATCTCCCAGAGGAGGACTATACTGTATGAAGCTATACTGCACTGCCAGTTTTATATGTAGGCGCGTGGAAAATGATGGCATGTTCTAGTACATTGCTCCTAGGAGGCATTAGAAAGTGTACATTGACTGTCAACGGGTCCGTAAAAATGTGGGCACCGACCCTAAGGAATATCAAAAACAGATCTGTTGCTGTCTTCATTATAGAGACTACACAGCGGTGTGGCTTGTACGCACATTTGGCAAACAGTTATTCCTCTGGAATGGATCTCCCCATATACATGCAGCATGCATGTGTTCTGAATGGGGAGAGGTGAGTACATCATTTTTGGACACCTCTAGTGGTGGTTTCTCCACCGTAAACAGAAAGATGGTGTACTAAAGTTTAATATGCTGGTTCCTTCTTTTTCCTGACATCATATGACTTGGAAAGGTGGCAGCCTATAATGATCAGATGGAAAATTCTTTTTAGTATGAGCCGATCTATACAACATGATATGTGATAAATTTTAGACCACAGGAGGTCCCACTGATCAATGGGGAGCTAAGTCCCAATTCCTCCTTACTAGCACAACAAGGTCCCCATACTAGTTATCCCAGAGAGCTAATATTTTATTTATCACCTATTCTGTAACTAAAGCATACATAATGGTATTGGGAAAACCCCTTTAAGGGTTTTACCAGCACTTACATATTGACGATCTAGGACAGGTCATTAATATTGTATGGGTGGGGGTCCAAAACCCATTACCCCCATGGATCAGCTGGTTCTTCACTGAATGCCAAGCACAGCACCGTACATTGCATAGGGGTTGTGCTTGGTATTGCAGCTTAGTCCTATTCCTTTGAATGGGACTGAGCTGCTGCTGTACCATGTGACCAATGAACATGAGGTAATCGGCACAGGGAAGGGGCAGCAGCCTCGTGAACACCACAGCCTCTTCTGATTTATGGGGTTGTCGGACCCCCATCCATCACATATTGATGACCTATCCTATTCTGTAAGTCCCAGAAAATGACTTTAAGGCTAAAGCCCCACATTGTGGAAACACAGCTTTTTTTGTTGCAGATTTTATTGCGTTTTTTTGAGCCAAAGCCAAGAATGGCTACAAAAGGAATGGGAAATGTATAGGAAGTTCTTATACTTCTACCTTCTGCTCAATCCACTCCTGGCTTTGGCTCTAAAAACTGCAGCAAAATCTGCAACAAAAAAAACTGTGTTTCCACAACGAGGGGCCTCAGCCTAACAAACCTGGTTGTTTAGGAAAGACATATGTAGACTGGCAAGGTTTAACCTAATGTTACATAAGGATTGGGCTGCACCCTTTCAATGCAAATTAGGTATATAACATTGCAGAATTACATGGAAAGACTATAGAACTGATTGACATCAAAACCTAGATCACCGTCTCAAAAAACAAAAAAAAACTATTTCCCTTCACTCGAAGACATCAGACACACAGACCATTTTTGTCCAGCAAATATGTTGAATGTGAACACCCAACAAGTATGGATGAATCTCCCTACAAATAGACTGAACAAGCTCATGCCTGATACATGCCAAAAAATGATGTGAACAGGGCCATACATCCCTACAAAAAGGCAGAGATTTGCCATCTTCATGTTGAAGCCCAAACATACCAAAAATGTAGCATATATCTTGAAAGAATCTACAATTAAAGCTAATATCAATTGTGCCAGAAATCAGGTCTATGGCGTTGACAGGCTAAACCACCAACTCTATATTTCCACAGTCCGACTCCGGCTCCTCATATATGGCTGACAATCATGGTCAGTCAGAAGCAGTAAAGATCCTCTAAAGTTAGGTTCACACCTGCGTTCAGGTTTCCGCTTGGAGACCCCACGAACAGAAACCTGCGGAAACCCACAGACCCCATAGACTATAAAGGGGTCCGCCCGGTTTCCTCCCTATTTCCATCCAAAAAATGTGGAGAGAAAAATTTGCAAAAGGACATTGAAGGACCGGCACTTTCTGTAATTTTCTGCTTCGCATTGTTTTTGCAATGGAAAGATTTATCACAGACCGACTCCAAATATGATACAGACCACTAGTCATGCCTGCCTATTTGTATATACAGTAGATGTATATGATCAGAGCCAGTCTACCAGAATTGTCCTCCTCCAGGGACCGTCTTGAAATATATAATCTTCTGGCAGATAGACATGATCAATGTTTTGGTTGTCTTCAGGGACACCTTGGTAAAAAAAAAACAAAAAAACTGGTTGATGATGAAAACATTGATAACTGGTGGCCTTTGGAAAGATTAAACATTTATTACACAAGGGACTGGATTAGAAATGTCTGTCTCCAGACTTCATCTTCTCTACAATGAATATTTCTTGTAATAAAACCTTGAAACTCATTTGACTTATTGAATCCATCTCGAAAGTCTACATCTTCTCCCTAACTTTTTCTCGTGATCTCTTTTCTGTGCTGTAAGGCAACCCGAGTATTTTATTGCTTGTTATGTGTAAAATTATTGCAGGCAAAAAATGGAAATGTTTGGAGCCGGGAGCTTTTGCTCTGAAGAAACAGGATTTTTATTGATGGCACAAACCAGTAAATGCTATTTTCCGTAGACAAGAGTCTTCTCTAGAGACCAGTACAGTTCCCGAATAGGTTGACAATGAAATGCTCAGTACAGATAGTTATTTTAGATTATTTCCCAAGTGTCTATGTTTTTATAGATGGTGTCCTTACTATTGGCTTGGCTGTCTGGGACTTTTCCATCTCCTGCCTAGCTTCCATTGCGATTCAGGGTATTGATATATGACTCAATTTTTGCCTTGAATAGACTGACCACTTGGGACTTGATTTAAAACCGAATCACTAGTCCTAATAGTCCTGCTTTATACATATATATTTACTGCAGTAAAGGACAAGATGTCATCCCAAGAATGGATTAGACCCACTGGACAGGTTGCAGTTATCACTGTGGGACTTCCTAAGCCCACACGATGCCAGATTCTGCTGGTGACTCAACACTATAGATGACAACAAAGCCTACAAAAATTAGAAAGTCAACATAAAAACCAAAATTGACAAAATAACTCACAAAAAATATATATTAATAGTGTTGGAAAGTATTTTCAGACTGTTTTTATTATCTTCTTTCGTAAATGATGTAAGACGGTCTTTGTCTATAGTTTGTGCCGCTGCCACAAGTTTTGGCTGCCGTAGTCGAGCCCCAGATACTTCAGTAACTTTTTTCCAACTTGGGTCCAAAACGATTCCCAGAAAATAAAGATAACCAACATGATTATATATCTTAAATGTCTCATAGATGTGGGTCCTACCTTGGCACCCAATTTGGGGTCGTTGTGAATGAATAGGTGGCTATACATGTGGCGATTATGTTATATCCTATAGATATGCCACAAATGTCTCATATGGGCAAAACGCTTTATTACTTCCAAAAAACCAGAAAACCTCCTAACAGACGACCTCCAGTGGAAGCATAACTTTCTATGTCTGCCCCCTCCTCACGAATATCTATTACATTCTGCACGTCTTTTATTTATCCAGTACTTACACTACTTTTTGCAGTTCAGTCTCCTGTAAGCATATATGACCAGCTAGATCCAGTACTATCTTTGCCTGCTGTGGGGACAGTGTACTTATTCTCCCCTCTACAGTCATGGCCAAAAGTTTTGAGAATGACACAAATATTCTATTTTCACATGATCTGCTGCCCTCTGGTTTTTATGTGTGTTTGTCAGATGTTTTTATCACATACAGAAATAGAATTGCATTCATATTATGAGTAACAGAAGCTTATATTGACAGTTAGAATGAGTTAATGCAGCAAGTCAATATTTGCAGTGTTGACCCTTCTTCTTCAGGACCTCTGCAATTCTCCCTGGCATGCTCTCAATCAACTTCTGGACCAAATCCTGACTGATAGCAGTCCATTCTTGCAGAATCAATGCTTTAATTTTGTCTGAATTTGTTGGTTTTTGTTTGTCCACCCGTCTCTTGATGATTGACCACAAGTTCTCAATGGGATTAAGATCTGGGGAGTTTCCAGGCCATGGACCCAAAATCTCTATGTTTTGTTCCCTGAGCCATTTAGTTATCACCTTTGCTTTATGGCAAGGTGCTCCATCATGCTGGAAAAGGCATTGTTGAGCGCCAAACTGCTCTTGGACGGTTGGGAGAAGTTGCTCTTGGAGGACATTCTGGTACCATTCTTTATTCATGGCTGTGTTTTTAGGCAAGACTGTGAGAGAGCCGATTCCCTTGGCTGAGAAGCAACCCCACACATGAATGGTTTTAGGATGCTTTACAGTTGGCATGAGACAAGACTGGTGGTAGCGCTCACTTCTTCTTCTCCGAATAAGCTGTTTTCCAGTTGTTCCAAACAATCGAAAAGGAGATTCATCAGAGAAAATGACTTTACCCCAGTCCTCAGCAGTCCACTCCCTGTACCTTTTGCAGACTATCAGTCTGTCCCTGATGTTTTTTCTGGAGAGAAGTGGCTTCTTTGCTGCCCTCCTTGAGACCAGGCCTTGCTCCAAGAGTCTCCGCCTCACAGTGCGTGCAGATGCACTCACACCTGCCTGCTGCCATTCCTCAGCAAGCTCTGCACTGCTGGTAGCCCGATCCCGCAGCTGAAACACTTTTAAGAGACGGTCCTGCCGCTTGCTGGTCTTTCTTGGGCGCCCTGGAGCCTTTTTGGCACCAATGGAACCTCTCTCCTTGAAGTTCTTGATGATGCGATAGATTGCTGACTGAGGTGCAATCTTTCTAGCTGCAATACTCTTCCCAGTTAGGCCATTTTTGTGCAGTGCAATGATGACTGCACGTGTTTCTTTAGAGATAACCATGGTTAACAGAAGAGAAACAATGATGGCAAGCACCAGCATCCTTTTAAAGTGTCCAGTGGTGTCATTCTTACTTAATCATGACAGATTGATCTCCAGCCCTGTCCTCATCAACACCCACACCTGTGTTAATGGAGCAATCACTGAAACGATGTTAGGTGGTCCTTTTAAGGCAGGGCTGCAATGATGTTGAAATGTGTTTTGGGGGGATAAAGTTCATTTTCTAGGCAAATATTGACTTTGCAAGTAATTGCTGTTAAGCTGATCACTCTTTATAACATTCTGGAGTATATGCAAATTGCCATTAGAAAAACTGAAGCAGTAGACTTTGTAAAAATTAATATTTGTATCATTCTCAAAACTTTTGGCCATGACTGTATATTCTCCTGAATTGGCTAAGAGACCAGAAGTATATATACAGGGAGGCTGAACTCTCATCTTCATTACAACTGTGTGACAGTAATGATCAGTAGTAACTTGTCCTGGGCATTTCTGCCTCCATTCCCCTGTGGAAAACTTTAGTGGTATAGTCCATGCAATTTCATCATGCAGAGAATATTGGTGCATGTACCGTTGACTCATAGGTCTGTATAGTCTCAAGTAGAAAAGTGTGTCACCAAAGATGATTCACACTAGTGGTATACAACAATCCCAGTGTAATGTACAGAGATAGAAGCAGCAAGAAAAATAACAAGTGAGAGAATAATGCATGGAATGTCATGATGAAGTTCAAGGGAAAGTAGTTTTGGATGGAGCATTTCTTTAAAGCATAGACCCGAGCCTGACCAACAGCACCTTTGCAGTATCTATGTGTAATATTGTGATTTCATTTTGCACTCCAACTTCTTTAGCTTCTTTAGGAAGTAGCTGGCTTCCATTTATCACTGTCAGACATTTTAACTCTCATGGGTGCCTTTTTTCCTAACAATAAGTCACCAAGAGGGTTCTATGATCCCCCGAGCTGTGCTGTGAAAGACTTGCCAGATTGAATCAGTTTTTGGATACTGTGTAAAGGGGACGCTGTGGGACGTTATACTGTGTGGAGGGGCCCCTATGAGACATTATACTGTGTGAAGGGGCCACTATGGGACATTATACTGTGTGCGGGGGCTGCTATGGAACATTATACTGTGTGATGGGGCCACTATGGGACATCATACTATGTGAAGGGGCCACTATGGGACATCATACTGTATGGAGGGGCTGCTATGGGATATTATACTATGTAGAGGGGCCGCTATGGGACATTATACTGTGTAAAGGGCTTCTTTGGGACATTATACCGTGTGAAGGGGCCGCTATGTGATATTATACTGTGTGAAGGGGTCACTATGGGACATTATATGGTGTGAAGGGGCCGCTATGTGATATTATACTGTGTGAAGGGGTCGCTATGGGACATTATTCTGTGTGGAGGGGCCCCATGATAAGTGGAGGGGCCACTATATGATATTATACTGTGTGAAGGGGTCACTATGGAACATTATACTGTATGGAGGGGCTACTATGGGATATTATACCATGTCGAGGGGCCACTATAGGACATTACACTGTGTGGAGGGGCTGCTATGGGACATTATACTGTGTGGAAAGGCAACCATGGGACATATTGTGTGTAAATTGGGCGCTATATCGTGTGAGGGCCAGGAAACGGAAGGAAGCTATGCCGTGTGTGGGGGGCCCACATATATGTGTATATATATTACACCACTGTAAGCCAGAGGGCAGTAAATAAAGAGGAATCCGAGGCAGATGTCCGCCTCACATTCCTCTTTACTTTCTGGTGTCTGAACAGGTTCTATCTACTTGTATGGAATGGACTGAAGTCTACTCCAGTAGGTCTGCCACAGCAAAACACACCCACATGATATTGCTTCAAAAGGGGCCCACTGAGGCTCTGTCGCCCAAGTGCCCACACAAACCAATAGCCGGCCCTGCATCCCCATATTGGATTGTATAAACCAATGCAATCCTACAGAATGAAACTACTGTACAACTCCTGAGGTATAAGACACCTGAAGAAAGTGGCTAAAACCTACCCTTATTGTGTGCCAATATCTTCTTCTCCTCCTAGCAGATACATGTAAGTCCATGGAGGGACTTCTTGATCAGAACTAAAAAAAATTTCTGTTTATGATGACCACATATTTATCACCAGTCACAACATTCTGTCTTCGCCACCTGTTCTTTACCAAATATCCTGTTCAGCCAGCCTATAACCACATGTCCAAATGTGCAGAAAACACTGTATTGGTTCCCAATAGGAATGACATGAGACTGAAAAATCATTAATGATTTGGTTGGACATTACACATTATGAAACATTCTGGATAGTAACCGATGTACAGTACTGTGCAAAAGATTTAGGCAGGAGTGGAAACAATGCTGCAAGCTAAGAATGCTTCCAGAAATTAGAGTGTTAATAGTTTTTTTTTTTTTTTTTTGTCAATTAACAAAGTTAAGTAAATGAAGAAAGCAGAAATCTAAACCCCATCAATATTCGGTGTGACCTTTGTCCTTTGCCTTCCATCAATTTTTTTTTTTTTTTTTAAGAACTCGGCAGGGAGGTTGTTCCCACCATCTTGGAGAACTAAGCCCAGACCTTCTGTGGATGTAGGCTTGCTCCAATCCTTCTGTCTCTTCATGTTATCCCAGACAGACTGGATGATGCTGAGATCAGGGCTCTGTGGGGGCCAAATCATCACTTCCAGGACTCCTTCTCCAAAGGGCACTATGGCCCTGGCTTTAGCCGTAGACAATCTCCTTTATTATGACTTACGGCTAAAATGCATGTAAAATCCTATATCTTTATTTATTTATTTTTAACGATACATACCCCTCCAGGTTGTATTCCCTCTTTTCATGCAAGACCACACCATGCTGCAGCAGCTAAACAGTCCTTAACCTTCTCCCCTCTCTGTACTGACCACTATTGCACCTTGTCTTTGCCCTACCTTCCTGGCTGGTAATTATGCTTCCCAAGTTCTGACCTCAGCCTTGTCACTGTCATTGCTCCTGTTTAGTGCCTCAGATACCTTGCCTGGCACTGTCACATTGCTCCAGTCCTGACCTCTAACTTTCCTGGGACTATATTTCTGGATTTTCCCTTGGCCCGATTCCTCCTGCTTGTTTTCTTGACTTCATTTATGTCACTGCTACAGCTGCCTATAGGAGACTACTCCACTCCCTGAGCCAAAAGTGCAGAGGCTCAGGTGACCACAGCGACCAATCACTGGCACAAAGGTCACGAGGACTTCTGGCAAAAGATGACAGCATAGTAGCAGGACTGGACTGCGCTGGGAGGACACTGGAGCATTGGGGGACAGGTTAGTATTTTATTTTTTTTTGCCTTCCCCAGGCTAAATTCAAAAATAATATTTATCCTGGACAACCTCTTTAAAGTTAAAAAAAAAAAAAAAAAAAAAGCATAGAAATAATGAAGAGCCATAGCCAGACAACCCTGGTCATGGGTTATATAGTACTGGAAGGGATCCACCATGTCTGATGGAAGAAATTAGTGGACATCTATGCTGTACACATACACATAAGGTAAGGATTTAGTTCAAGTGAAAGTCCAGATTAAGGCACTTTTCACACTGTTATCCTGGATTGGTTATACAGGTGTGTGTAACAGGATGAATCCACTTTAAAGAGATTGTCCCATGAAGTAAAGTGAGAAGGACCTTACTTGTGCTTCACATTCAACCTGACTGCAGCCAGGCTAAATGTCGGCGGGACTGGTGATGGTTGGCGCTCCCATTCACTTCAATGGGAGCTCTGGAGATAGCCAAAATACAGTGGCTATCTCCAGTGCTCCCAATGAAGTGAATGAGAGTATGGACCACCAAATAGTCCCTCTATGGCTGTGGTCAGGTTGAATGTGGAGTGTGAGAAAGGTCTTTTTCACGTTACTTAAAGGGACAGCCCCTTTAAAATGTAAAAATAAACCCACTTTTCATAAATGAATAGTACAGATGAATATAAGAAACTTTGCTATATAAGTTATTAAAGAAAAATGCTTCCTTCTCCACTTATCAGGTTCCTCCTTCCCTTCACTCAGTTTCTTATATCACCTGAATCTGGTCTTCTTCCAGCTGTTAATTCATTTATTCACCCTGTACAGTGGTAGAGCCTTATCTTACTACATATAGTAGAGTTAAAAGCGCTCACAGTGTAGCAGAGCCAAAAAGTTCTAATATGTGTGTTTTTTTTTTCAGCAGCCTCCTCCTCCTCCTAACTTACGCTAGGTTCACACTAGCGTTTGGGTTTCCGTTCTTCAGGTCTGCTAGGGGACCTGAAAAATGGAAACCCTGTCCGCTTAAAAGCGGTTACCCACGGAAACTCGCAGATCCCATAGACTATAATGGAGTCCGCCAGGTTTCCACCCAAAATTGGCGTAGAAAAAAGCCCTGCTTGCAGAACTTTTCTCTCCACATATTTTAAGAGGAATGGGGGAAGGAATCCCCGAGCTCTAGTGTGAACCTAGTGTAAGCCTATAAATGGAGATAGAAGCATTTTTTTCTTTAATAAGATATATTACAAAGTTTCTTATATTAACATGTACTATTCATTTATAAAAAGTTGTTTAATAATTGGAGGTACACTTTAAGGGGGGATCCATTAGGATCTATGACAAACACATTACTGTTAGTTCAACATAAATCCTGTAAAAATGCAACCCATGATGTCATAGTGAGTGGGGCCTTAGAGATCAAAGTTAGAACTCAGTTGTACGACTTGCACTCATGTAACTAACCATAAGGTAATATAAGGAACAGGTGGTTGAGATGTAAACCCAGTAATGTGTGTCTTCCAGTAATAGTATTTCTCCTGTTGCGGTTTTAAGGTTAGTTGGAAGAATGAGCAGATCAGACAGGCCAAATGTTTCTTATATGTCGTTAGCCTCTGTGACAGACTCCCGGGATTCAGCAGATGAAACCCGCTGAGTCTGGACTGTTAAATCTTGGGTTTTTTCCAGAGCGCTTGGTTTTCTTTCAAAATAAAATCTAGGCAGCGAGAGCAAATCTGTTGGATTTATAGGGAGATTTGTTTCTAAGGCAAGAGACGTGATCAGATGTTCTAAAGATGAGGGGGAGAGTAGGATTTTCGGATGGTGTATCACTGTATTATGCTGCCCTCTATCGGAAATTAGGAAAATTACAGTCAACACATTGGAAGACCTCAAGAATCTTTCAAAGTGTAAGTTTCTGGAAATCTAGATCATCTTAGACACCCAGTAGGGCTATTTGGTGACTTATTGTTCATCTGATCAGCAGTAGATTGGCCCTGTAGGTTACAATGGCCTCAAGATACAATATTTTCTACATACAATATGGACCATTTGAAACCAGACTGGGTATTAGTAAGTGCAGGCACTGACTAGCAGCGCCTCTCTACAGTATAGTGCAGTACTACAGTCATGGCCAAAAGTTTTGAGAATGATACAAATATTAATTTTTACAAAGTCTACTGCTTCAGTTTTTCTAATGGCAATTTGCATATACTCCAGAATGTTATAAAGAGTGATCAGCTTAACAGCAATTACTTGCAAAGTCAATATTTGCCTAGAAAATGAACTTTATCCCCCAAAACACATTTCAACATCATTGCAGCCCTGCCTTAAAAGGACCACCTAACATCGTTTCAGTGATTGCTCCATTAACACAGGTGTGGGTGTTGATGAGGACAGGGCTGGAGATCAATCTGTCATGATTAAGTAAGAATGACACCACTGGACACTTTAAAAGGAGGCTGGTGCTTGCCATCATTGTTTCTCTTCTGTTAACCATGGTTATCTCTAAAGAAACACGTGCAGTCATCATTGCACTGCACAAAAATGGCCTAACTGGGAAGAGTATTGCAGCTAGAAAGATTGCACCTCAGTCAACAATCTATCGCATCATCAAGAACTTCAAGGAGAAAGGTTCCATTGGTGCCAAAAAGGCTCCAGGGCGCCCAAGAAAGACCAGCAAGCGGCAGGACCGTCTCTTAAAAGTGTTTCAGCTGCGGGATCGGGCTACCAGCAGTGCAGAGCTTGCTGAGGAATGGCAGCAGGCAGGTGTGAGTGCATCTGCACGCACTGTGAGGCGGAGACTCTTGGAGCAAGGCCTGGTCTCAAGGAGGGCAGCAAAGAAGCCACTTCTCTCCAGAAAAAACATCAGGGACAGACTGATATTCTGCAAAAGGTACAGGGAGTGGACTGCTGAGGACTGGGGTAAAGTCATTTTCTCTGATGAATCCCCTTTTCGATTGTTTGGAACATCTGGAAAACAGCTTATTCGGAGAAGAAGAAGTGAGCGCTACCACCAGTCTTGTCTCATGCCAACTGTAAAGCATCCTGAAACCATTCATGTGTGGGGTTGCTTCTCAGCCAAGGGAATCGGCTCTCTCACAGTCTTGCCTAAAAACACAGCCATGAATAAAGAATGGTACCAGAATGTCCTCCAAGAGCAACTTCTCCCAACCGTCCAAGAGCAGTTTGGCGCTCAACAATGCCTTTTCCAGCATGATGGAGCACCTTGCCATAAAGCAAAGGTGATAACTAAATGGCTCAGGGAACAAAACAGAGATTTTGGGTCCATGGCCTGGAAACTCCCCAGATCTTAATCTCATTGAGAACTTGTGGTCAATCATCAAGAGACGGGTGGACAAACAAAAACCAACAAATTCAGACAAAATTAAAGCATTGATTCTGCAAGAATGGACTGCTATCAGTCAGGATTTGGTCCAGAAGTTGATTGAGAGCATGCCAGGGAGAATTGCAGAGGTCCTGAAGAACAAGAGTCAACACTGCAAATATTGACTTGCTGCATTAACTCATTCTAACTGTCAATATAAGATTCTGTTACTCATAATATGAATGCAATTATATTTCTGTATGTGATAAAAACATCTGACAAACACACATAAAAACCAGAGGGCAGCAGATCATGTGAAAATATAATATTTGTGTCATTCTCTAAACTTTTGGCCATGACTGTACATTCTTGTCTTCTCTTTACCTGTGCAAGGTTGATCTCCTTCTTTGGACACCAGGTGAAAGTGGCTCCATGTCATTTTTTGGGTGCACTGTATACTTTGAAAAAGCTCCTATCAACAGTATAGAAAGTGATTTACAGCTTCCAGCAGCTCTTTCTGAGGCTCGGTTCATATCTGTGCATGGGTTTCTGTTCGGGGAGTCCGCTTGAGGACTTTTTCATGCGGAGAGGGAAATGGAATGGCCCGAACGAAGATGTGAACCAGGCCTTACTTTTAAAAATTTGCTATATCTATACTAGTTACAGTATCTGATGATTTTTCTTTTTTATTTGTTTTTGACATTTTGGGGTCTTCTGAACCAATTACTAGAGGGTTATGGTTCCATGGGGTTATGGTTTCAACAATGGTTGCTCTAGAACCAGCCAATACTGAACTTAAGTGACCACTGGTAACCACTGGACCTCCTAAAGAAAGGTTCACACTACTGATAGTATAGTCCAGTGCTTTCTTGTGCCATAGAATAAGAGCAATGGACTTTAAAGGGGTTGTGCCGTTAACCCTTTAAAGAAGCAAGGTAGTTTGGACGCTAACAATTTGGAAATTTTTTTCATATTTTCCTTCTCTGTCTTTCAAAATTCTTAACTTTTTTAAAAAAAAATTCTGTGGACATAGCTATGAGAGAGCTAATTCTTTGTGTGACGAGTTGTATTTTTATTTGGAACCATTTTGGGGTACATAGAATGTTTTGATTAGATTTTATAAACATATTTGGGGAGGCGAGAAAAACCCCACAATTCTATCATTGCTTTTTGCATTTTTCAAAAAGTTTTCAAAAATGAAAGATTTTCCTGCGGTCAGGATATTCTGATGCCTATAACTTTTTTACTGTTTTATTGACTGAGATATGTCAGGGCTCTTTATTTTCAGGACAAGATGTAGTTTTTGTTGGTATGGATATCTTTTGGTATGTATGTATTTTTGATAATTTTTTATTGCCATTTTTTATTATTTAGTGGGAGGCGACATGACTAAGATATATTAATATATAATAATAATATATATTTTTATTACAGTGTTCACCGTAAGGGATAAATAGTGCTATTTTTGGATAGTGAAGGCTTATGCGCACATGGGGATAACTAAGACAAGGATCACATTTGCACTGGGCTCTCTGTCATTCAGGTCTGCCGGGGGACTCGAATGACGGAGAGCCTGTCCGCTAAAACAGCGGTTACCTACGGACGCCGGTGGTCCCCCATAGACTATAATGGGGTCCGCCGGGTGTCCGTTTTTATACTGAATCCGACAGAGAGAAAAGTCCTCCATGCAGGACTTTTCACTCTGCTGATTTTCGGCGGTTTCTGTGGCAGTCTTCTTGAAGGGTTAAGCTGCCAGATTCTGAGTATTTTCCAACTCCGCCACCTAGCCCCAGCTGTCAAATAAAGCCAAGACCGAGAAGCGCTGTTTTATTAAGCAATTTACTATTACGGTGCAGAACAGGTAGGGATTAAGGATGGGGCTGTGGGCACTGCCAGAGATGTGGGGGACCTAGAGGTCAGGCCTCCAGCAATTGGACACTTATCATCTACCCTTTGGATAGGGGATGTGTCCTTAACAACACAACCCCTTTAATGGTGATAGAGTGACTGATGCAGATGGAACCCTTTCCATCTATATCCGATCCCATTCACTATAATGAAGAAAACCTGTGTCATGTATTTTACATTAGAGTGAATGGGAAAGGATGCAGATGGAAGGGGCTTCATCTAAGCTGTTTCTGAGCAGAAAACACATTTGCATCCGCATGGAAAAAACTCCTCACTGTTTTTAATGGGAGGCAGTGCCCGATGCTTCTTACCCAGAAAGCTGCCCTATCTTGCTGCAGTACATATGATCACCGCTAAAAGTAAATAAACAGTGTGCCAACCCATGGCTCAGCCTCAGCTTTCACCCTTGTAGGTTCCATTACCAAAAGACTTGTTTTTTTCCTAAGAGCATGTTGCTAGTGTGAACACAGCCTAATAAGGACATATACATGTACATGACACTTGATGCTTAGACTTGAGCAGTGCGTTATCAGAAAAGTGATAGTTGGGTAGATACAATCACAGACATATCATTAATAGCCCAAAGACCCAGAAGACTGAACATTCTGGAACCAACACAGATTGGCCATAAAGATAATGAAATAGCCTTCCTTTAATACGGTGTTTTATAGGATTGCTCCCCGTAGCAGCGGGAGTCTTCAAATAACAAGTATCGGTCTCAGGCTGTTTTATAATAGTCTTGTGATGGATTTGCAGGACAACAAAGAATTTAATATTCCCTGCTTCCCCACATAAGTACTAGCGTAATGCTCCTTCTGCTGAAGGTAGCATTTATATAAGAACACGGTCCTGAAGAATTGTCTATTTAATGTGCTTTTATTCCTTTGTGAGTAAAGTGCATTACTAATATTTGTTGTTGTCAATTTGACATGGGCTTGGTATTCAAGGTCCATGGCAGGGATGCCCAACTGGTCGTCCCAGGGGCTGTGAGTGGTCCTTATAAGCCTAGCACACAACCTCCAGGTTAGATAGGTTAGAGCTGCCAGAATAACTATTAATCCACGTCTCTTGCTTATATAGCAGCAACATATTTCATAGCGCTCTACAGAAATGATCACCCACCATCCCCAGTAGGACTCACAATCTAAATTCCCTATCAGTATGTCTTTGGAGTGTGGGTGGAAACTGAAGTGCCCAGAGGTAACCCACGCAAACATTGGAGAACATACAATTCCATGCAGATGTTGTCTTTTGTCAGATTTGAACCCAAGATCCTAGTCCTGGAAGGGTACAATACTAACTGTGGGCGCTCCTATACATGGAGTGCTCTGTCCAACCATAAAGAGCTTGAGAGCGACTCTGTTTTCTCACCTTTTATGAGGCATTGCGGTATCTTCCCATTTCAGAAAGTTGTGTTGTGTTGCGTTTCTTATTATAGTTCTATATATGATCTTTCGTGACTTGTGACCTGTTGCTGGATTCAGGGCCCAAATTTGAAGCCACTTCAATATGTTGCATTCAGCACCAGTGGCAAATGTCATACTACCAGGTTCCTGCTGTGTAAAACAGTGGGGATTCCACAGCTATGGTGGAGTGGGCACCATTTAAAAAAAAAACAAAAAAAACAACTTTCCAGATGTTAATAAGAATGTTAGCTACGCAGGGAGTTAAAGGAAATCTGTCATGTTCAACAATGGGGGAGAATTCATCAGTACGTCTGAGCCAGTTTTCTGGCATAGAGGGATGACATTGAGGAGCACCTTTGGCACAAGGCCCTTTCTGGCACCTTATGTGTGTCACAAGCCCTGATCCTCGTCTGCCATATTGGTGTTGGTGGAGCAGGGCGGGATTGGGTTGAGTCAAGGTAGGGACACCTAGCCCTACTTATTTGATTTTAACTCTGACGTGAGTTATAATGGAAATCTGAGCTAGTTTCTAACTTGTGCTGGGACATCTCTTACAGCCTCTTTATAAATATCCTCTTTCCTGCACCAGTCACCATGTTTATTAAGATTTGGTACAATATGCCAGTCTTAATAAATCTGCCCCATTGTCTCCTCTGTAGGCAGTATGCTATAGAACAGCAGGAGCTAAGCAGATACAGTGCCTTGCGAAAGTATTCGGCCCCTTTGAACTTTTCAACCTTTTGCCACATTTCAGGCTTCAAACATAAGGATATCAAATTTTAATTTTTTAGTGAAGAATCGACAACAAGTGGGACACAATTGTGAAGTGGAACGAAATTTATTGGTTATTTTAAACTTTTGTAAAAAAAATAAAAAACCTGAAAAGCGGGGCGTGCAATATTATTCGGCCCCTTTACTTTCAGTGCAGCAAACTCACTCCAGAAGTTCAGTGAGGATCTCTGAATGATCCAATGTTGTCCTAAATGACTGATGATGATAAATATAATCCACCTATGTGTAATCAAGTCTCTGTATAAATGTACCTGCTCTGTTATAGTCTCAGGGTTCTGTTTAAAGCGCAGAGAGCATCATGAAGACCAAGGAACACGCCAGGCAGGTCCGTGATAATGTTGTGGAGAAGTTTAAAGCTGAATTTGGATACAAAAAGATTTCCCAAACTTTAAACATCCCAAGGAGCACTGTGCAAGCGATCATATTGAAATGGAAGGAGGATCAGACCACTGCAAATCTACCAAGACCCGGCCGTCCCTCTAAACTTTCATCTCAAACAAGGAGAAGACTGATCAGAGATGCAGCCAAGAGGCCCATGATCACTGTGGATGAACTGCAGAGATCTACAGCTGAGGTGGGAGAGTCTGTCCATAGGACAACAATCAGTCGTACACTGCACAAATCTGGCCTTTATGGAAGAGTGGCAAGAAGAAATCCATTTCTCAAAGATATCCATAAAAAGTCTCGTTTAAAGTTTGCCACAAGCCACCTGGGAGACACACCAAACATGTGGAAGAAGGTGCTCTGGTCAGATGAAACCAAAATCGAACTTTTTGGCCACAATGCAAAACGATATGTTTGGCGTAAAAGCAACACAGCTCATCACCCTGAACACACCATCCCCACTGTCACACATAGTGGTGGCAGCATCATGGTTTGGGCCTGCTTTTCTTCAGCAGGAACAGGGAAGATGGTTAAAATTGATGGGAAGATGGATGGAGCCAAATACAGGACCATTCTGGAAGAAAACCTGTTGGAGTCTGCAAAAGACCTGAGACTGGGACGGAGATTTATCTTCCAACAAGACAATGATCCCAAACATAAAGCAAAATCTACAATGGAATGGTTCACAAATAAACGTATCCAGGTGTTAGAATGGCCAAGTCAAAGTCCAGACCTGAATCCAATCGAGAATCTGTGGAAAGAGCTGAAAACTGCTGTTCACAAATGCTCTCCATCCAACCTCACTGAGCTCCAGCTGTTTTCCCAGGAAGAATGGGCAAGAATTTCAGTCTCTCGATGTGCAAAACTGATGGAGACATACCCCAAGCGACTTGCAGCTGTAATCGCAGCAAAAGGTGGCGCTACAAAGTATTAACTTAAGGGGGCCGAATAATATTGCACGCCCCACTTTTCAGTTTATTTTTTACAAAAGTTTAAAATAACCAATAAATTTCGTTCCACTTCACAATTGTGTCCCACTTGTTGTTGATTCTTCACCAAAAAATTTAAATTTTATATCTTTATGTTTGAAGCATGAAATGTTGCAAAAGGTTGAAAAGTTCAAGGGGGCCGAATACTTTTGCAAGGCACTGTATATACGTAACTCTGTGGGAAAAGACTCAGTATAAGTGCTATTTTATTAATTTATTGTCCTGCTCATTTTATGTATAGGAGTCCAGTGGGCAGTCCTATTTAGTGACAGCCTTCCACATACAGAGATGGCTGACAATCAGGTAGGAAGTAGGACTGCAAAAATATTGCTCCTCCTGCTCTATACCATGCCACCCACGCCTAGGACTGCATTCACAACGTGACATGTTCACATTAACAACCATGACTTGGGCATTGGATGTTCAACAAGCTCATATAAGTGTCTACACACCAGAGACAGGGAACATCTTCCTAAAGACTCTCCACAAGGAGAATCAGTACCTGAAACAGATCAGTCTGCACCCATAGATCAGAGCACCAAGCACTGTGTGAACAGAAACCTAGGTTACAATGGAACAAGACAGCTTGACTAAGTACCGAGATTCAGAATCATTAATCAATATAAACCTGTATAGATTACATAGGCCCCGATGCATGAGATCCCGCAACATCCATTCTCATCAGACACCGCGGCTGTTTCTAACCAGTTATCCTTAAGGTGTTACATCTGATAACCATGCCGTTCCCACGAGGCTGGCATAATAACTGTATATAAAAGTAAGACTTAATTAGAACCTCATTTAATTTTCCCCACCGAAGCCGAAATAATCCAATTTTCACGTATCAAAACACTTCCCCGAACAAGATAATAGATGATGCTCCTTTAAAATAATTCAGCGTGTTTTATTGATCACAGAGCAATATTCTTTCAGAAAGTAAAAAAAGATGTCGGGGCTTTAACCGAGTTATTTATGTCTCACAACAGCAATGCAATTAAAATAAAATACATTTCCGGCACAGGCGAGACTCTCCCCGTCTAATTGTCTTACAAATACCACAAGCGAGGATGGCCTTATCAGATCTAAAAGCAATTTTGCCTGCTAGAAGGAATATTAGAGGGCAGAGTTTATTCTGATTGATCCGCTGTGGGTAATCTGTCTGTGCTCCCAGCACCAGTAATAGAGATAAATTATATCATCCCTATGCACTTATTGCTGGGCGCTTCATTATCCCGCTCTATTGTCTGACTAGTGAAGGGCAGTGCGAGGAAGAAGAACTTACTGTAGTAGTTATTGTGGTCTCTGCGGTATTACAAGTTCCAGTATGATGCCAAAGGCCTAAGGCCATGGTATAGGTCATGTGTATAGGGGCTTAGCGTGATCGGCTATCAGCCTTTTGAGGGTCATACTAGCTGCCAGTTTGATACCACAGGGAAGCATAGACATACACCCTAGTGTTAACGCTAGGTTCACTCTAGCGTCAGAGTGTTTGTTCTGGCTATAAGGGGGTGTTCACACGTAGGAATTTGACGCTGATCTGTGGTGGATTCCGCCCAGAATCTGCCTCCCATAGTTTTCAATAGGAAGCAGAGGTCGCAGCAGGACTTGGAAAAAAATAAGCATCTTGCTTGATCTTGCCGATTCAGCCACGGAGTAAATGACTTGAGACTCCCCATTGATTAGGCCCATACATCTGGGCCTAACCAGCGGCAGAAGGCCACAACGTGGTACCGATGCGGTGGCTGGAAATGAAGAGGAATTCCCCTACATGTGAACAGACTCTAATGGAGTCCAGCGGGTGTCCGTTCTTTTTAAATGAAGAGCTGGGCTTGCAGGACTTTTTCGTCTGCAATTTTAGACAGACTCTTTGGCACAGTCTCCCGAGACTCCGATGCAGTTGTGAACCCAGCCTTATAATCCCTTCCACATATAACATCAAGACAATTATAGGTGCTAGGTCTGAAAGAACTGAGCTACCAACATAACTGACCAGGGGCGTAACTAGAAGCTCCTGGGCCCCAATGGAAAATCTGTAACAGGGCCCCCACTTACCATGTGCTATGTACAATATTGGTGTCATATTATGTTGTAGAGAGACTTTTGGACCCCCTCAGCTTCCATGGCCCAGTAGCGACTGCTACTTCTGCACTTCCTATAGCTGTGACTGACACCTCTTAATTGTTACGAAGGCATGCCAAGTATATACGGAGTTACAGGTGGGCATGGAGGTAGACAGGTTCTGTATGCTATCCTGCTGCACATGGGCTCATAGGTGTAGCAGTTTTGCCTATAGATCCTGCACACTCGTAAGTAGTGAAGCTGGTGTCCCAGCTGGTCCCATACATGGCGACTGTGCAGGTGAGAAAGTGTTGTAAACTTCTGGGGACATTTCTTGGAAACCCTTGCTGTTCGTGGGCGAGCATTATCCTACTGTCAGATGGAAGCCCTGCCATGACAGGCGACACTTGTATCTGAAGGATACCCTGTACATATCACAGAGCTGTAAGTGTCCCTTGTATCACTACTAGGGTTGACAGACTGTCGTATGCGATGGATCCCCCTCATCATCACACCAGTAGTTGGGGCAATGTGTCACTCAATAGCAAGGACAGGATTGAAGCACTCACTGCGAGGTCTTCATACTTGAACTCAAGCATTGTCAGATCCCAAACAGAACCTGGATTCATCGCTAAAGAGGATACAGTTCCATTCCATAGTAGTTCAGTTTTCTCAATCATGACATCTCTGCAACTCAAGGCAACAATGGCAGCAGCCATGAAAAAAGAACATTAGCACAGCCGCTTTGCTTGTGTCATCTGACCAGCTCATTCATATGATTTTAATGAAGCCATACATAACATCGTTTGTATGAATAGAACTTAAAGGGGTTGTCCCATTATGGACATTTATCCCCTATCTACAGGACAGGGGATAAGTGTCCAACTGGTGGTGGCCTAACTGCTGAGTCCCCAAGCGATCCGGAGGACGGGGGTACCGAACGTCTACGTAAAGCCTCCTTGTCAATGGCGCACCAGTGTGCTTACGTGCCTGGCACTCCATTCACCTCTATGAGGCTGTGTGTGTTGCTGGAGATTACAATCTTCGCATCCCCACAGAAGTGAATGTAACGTGCACTGGTGCTCCATTCACAATGTGGTCTTAGGGGGACTTCTGATCCCCCCATGCTCCTGATCACTGAGGGACCTGTGGATAGGGCATGCGTCCATAACAAGACAACAACTTTAAGAAGGGGGGGAAAGTTGAAGGGTATCACTTTACAGTAAATCGGTTATAGACCTAACCTCAGCTCCTTTTAGAGGTGATTCTACAGTTTCCGAATATCCCTCTGTGATTCAGCTTTGAAGCCCCATTTTTATGTAAATTGCTGTTTTATTCATATGCAAACACGGGAAAAAGTGTCGGGAATCTCAAACTGAAACCAAAGCCCAGGCAGAAAAAGACTTGCCCCAAAACACTATTATATTGGAAACTGTAGAAACGCCTCTACAAGGTACTGGGACTAGGATTATAACAAATTGACTGCTGATAGACTCCCTTTAACCTCCTCAGTTAAGCAACCTAATGGTGGGGGACTGTAGACAGCCATACACAGTGTCCCTACCCAAGACAGATTATCACTCACTAAATAGTGTATAGTGTTGCGTTTCCTTTGCAGGTGTAACGTATGGAGATGAAATATTGGTTGCACCATGAAAGGAGTTGTTTGGCACATTCCCTGGCAAGACCCTGCACTAGCGGTGTCGTGACATTTGTGTGTCGTGACATTCAGTGTGCTATGTCTTTAGTAAAAAAGCAGCTTTAACACCTTTCAGCTGCAGAGTATACATCATGAGACCCCTATTCATATATGAGCCTAATCAGCGTCTGCCGCAAGGGGCATAGTACGAAGAGGAATCTGTAGTTGGATGCCCACCTCAAATTCCTCTTCATTTTCTGCCATCTAATTTTTCTTAGCCTAAAAAATATATATATTATCAACTAGAGCTCTTCCAAGTAGAAGCAGGATACAGGACCTGCAGATGATGCAATAGGCGCAATTCACTCACATGGCATCATGACTAAATACACAAGGGGAAAAAAAAATAAATATATATAATTTTTTTGCCCCGGCCCCCCCCGGCCGTACCCGCGATTTCCCGCAATTTAATGTGGATCGCATAGAATCATATCGCGAAATTCGGCAAAGTTGCCAAATCAAATTTTTGAATACTTCGCTCATCTCTAGTTACAACTAATTTTCCATAAAAATTTTAGGAAATATTTTTGTTCTGGACATTATACAGTGCTCTATCGCTATTGATAACATGGCCTACCAATAACAGCAAGGGATACAAATAAGCAGAGAGTGAGGTCTTGTTGTAGCTTTTACAAAGTCCATGACTTACTGAGCTGTAATGAAGTGCACTCACCTAAAGAGCCGTTCAAAAGCCCACGAACACGGAAAACTTTTTTTTGACAGGCTCTGTATTAACGTTACCCTCTGATTTTGACAAATAGTCAAACAGTGGCAGCTGCAGGAGAAATGTGGTATTACATGTTAGCTCCATGTAAGAGATGAATGGTTAAAAAAAGTTGGACAAACCCTTTAGCTTAATAGGGCTGTTGAAAAGGCCTTAAACACAAAAAAAGTTCCCAAACCTTACTAACCTCTCCCCATATCCATCAGCGGAAGGTTCGGTCTTAAATTTACAGGTCCTCAGGCTGTTTGTGTCAGGTGACTGCTGTAGCCACATGCCATCCGTGAAGAGGTCACCCAAGGGCTGCGATTGGTTGTAGTGGTCATCTAGCACAAAAGCAATGAGTCCTGTATACATTAGACTGGAGGAGTGGATGCTGGAAAGGAGTAGAGTTTTTCGATGTTTATGGCCCCTTCAGCTGCAATAAAAGACTTGAACAACCCCTTTAAGTCAGGCAGAGTCAGACCCACTCTGTCTTGGCTCATAAGACTGTTCCCCCAATCAGAAGATCCTTGTATACCAGGGACCTCAAATTCCACAACAAATAAAAATGGAGATTAAGAGATTTGTGACCTTTGGGGCCACTGCAAAAACCTCCCTATTTTTGGAAACTTTTGATTCTATATTAACATCTAGGACCTAGGCACTCCACAATGACCTTTGCTCAAAGCACTCTAGTAGTTGCCGATAACATTGATAGTAATTCCATGAAGAGTATTTTATTGATAAATTATTTTTCTCGCTTTTATTTTTGGCTTTAGATAAAGAACGTAAAATGGGATTTCCAACAATCTATATTGACCCTCTATTGCCTGAAACCTGGGATCCCCATGCAGATGGAGTGCTGGTATGGCCACTATTCCACTCAAGTAGGGCACTTGTCGGCCCCCATTCTCATGACTGCTGCTGGTCGCAGTGGTCGTACTAACAGTGATCAAACATTTAACCCCTATGTTGTAGATAGGAGATAAACGTCAGTGGTTTAAAAACCACTTCACTATACTATTCAGGTAACACATCAACTACAATGATTTCACCAAAGTCATAGGACACCTGGTCCTGTTAGTTTCTGACAACTAGAAGCAAGCGCATAACCATTAATATAAAAATCATAAAAAACACACTACCACGAATTCATTTAGTCAAACAGGAGGCAGGGTGGAATGGAAAATGAAAGGCTTACCTGGGATCCGCAACAATCTATCCGTTTAATTTGGATCTTTAAAATGTAAAGATCCCAAGACTTATTCACAGTTTATTTCTCCGATTCTCAGTTTCTCGCTGGATATTGTGGTTATACAATGGCGGTCCATTAATCATACCACAATCTTGTCAGCTATCCAGTCGGAATCCTTGTGCAGCCAACTCTTAAGGCAAAATGGACATTTAACAGGTGGACTTGTTTATAAGTGTGTTCTCATAATGACCTATTACTATGCTGTGAACACACAGACTCAGTTTTAGAAAAGTTATACGGCACCTATTTCGGCTGGGAGAAAGTGCATGCCCATTCTACACAAAAGTATCAGGAATTAAAGTGAATATGTCATGACTATCTGGAGCACTAAACCTCCCAGACCTACTTATGGACCAATATTTTAGTGTCCCAAATAGCCCAAAGCAAAAGCGATCCCTGGTAAAAAAAAAAAAAAAAAAAAAAAAAAACTAAGCACACCTTACCGAGCTCTCGTACACACGTGGACAAAATTGTTGGTTCCCCTTGTTTAATGAAAGAAAAACCCACAATGGTCACAGAAATAACTTGAATCTGACAAAAGTAATAATATATAAAAATTCGATGAAAATGAACAAATAAAAGTCAGACATTGCTTTCCAACCAGGCTTCAACAGAATTAAAAAAAAAAAAGAAAACTCATGAAACAGGCCTGGACAGAAATGATGGTTCCCTTAACTTAATATTTTTAAGATTCCTGTAACTGTCAATGAGACTTCTGCACCTCTCAGCAGGTATTTTGGCCACTCCTCATGAGTAAACTGCTCCAGTTGTCTCGGGTGTGAAGGATGCCTTTTCCAGACGGCATGTTTCAGCTCCTTCCAAAGATGCTCAATAGGATTTAGGTCAGGGCTCATAGAAGGCCACTTCAGAATAGTCCAATGTTTTCCTCTTAGCCATTCTTGGGTGTTTTTAGCTGTGTGTTTTGGGTCATTATCCTGTTGCAAGACCCATGACCTGCAACTGAGACCAAGCTTTCTGACACTGGGCAGCACATTTCTCTCTAGAATCCCTTGATAGCCTTGAGATTTCATTGTACCCTGCACAGATTCAAGACACCCTGTGCCAGATGCAGCAAAGCAGCCCCAGAACATAACAGAGCTTCCTCCATGTTTCACAGTAGGGACAATGTTCTTTTCAAGATATGCTTCATTTTTCCATCTGTGAACATAGAGCTGATGTGCCTTGTCAAAAATTTAGATTTTTGTCTCATCGGTTCACAGGACATTCTCCCAGAAGCTTTGTGGCTTGTCAACATGTAGTTTGGCAAATTCCAGTCTGGCTTTTTATGATTTGTTTTCAACAATGGTGTCCTCCTTGGTCGTCTCCTATGAAGTTCACTTTGGCTCAAACACGACAGATGGTGCGATCTGACACTGATGTTCCTTGAGCTTGAAGTTCACCTTTAATCTCTTTAGAAGTTTTTCTGGGCTCTTTTGTTACCATTCGTATTATCCTTCTCTTTGATTTGTCATCAATTTTCCTCCTGCGGCCACGTCCAGGGAGGTTGGCTACAGTCCCATGGATCTTAAATTTCTGAATAATATGTGCAAATGTAGTCACAGGAACATCAAGCTGCTTGGAGATGGTCTTATAACCTTTACCTTTAACATGCTTGTCTATAATTTTCTTTCTAAGCTCCTGAGACAACTCTTTCCTTCGCTTCCTCTGGTCCATGTTGAGTGTGGTACTCACCATGTCACCAAACAGCACAGTGAGTATCTTTAGCCCTATATACAGGCCACTGACTGATTACAAGATTGTAGACACCTGGGATGCTAATTAGTGGACACACCTTGATTTAACATGTCCCTTTGGTCACATTATTTTCAGGGCTACCTTCATTTCTGTCCAGGCCTGTTTCATGAGTTTTTTTTCTCAAAAAATTCTGTTGAAGCATGGTTGAAAAGCAATGTCTGACTTTCATTTGTTCATTTTCATAGAATTTTTATAAATTATTACTTTTGTCAGATTCAAGTTATTTCTGAGACCATTGGGGGTTTTTCTTTCATTAAACGAGGGGTACCAACAATTTTGTCCACGTGTGTACAGCTGTTCAGTGAAGCCATAGTACACCATGCGCTGGCTTCAATGGACTGCACAGGCACCGGGAGCACCAGAGAGGAGTCTGATGAGATGTATCTATACAGTAGGCAAGTAAAAAGGTTCACACAGAGGAAATGAACTATCCAGGCGCCCAAAACAGCAAAAAGAAGTGTGAGGAGACTCATCTCTATAGGCAAGCATAAGAGTGAGTTTACATGGCAGATAACAGAATCGGACTTTGAGGACATCTGCCTTTGAGTCCTCCTCATTTAACGTCCCCTTGCGGAAAGCCAAAGCAGACCTTTAGCTTTTCAAATGAATGGGTGTAATCAGTGGAGAGTCTAAAGACGCAGACGGTCACTGAATCGGCCGTACCAAGAGTGTCCTGCTCTGATCTCTACTTTCTATTGACTACAAAGAGAGGCAGAATCAGGGAGGAATTTGCTGCTGATTTAGTGGCGAAAATCAGACACAAAAACAGCAGCAGATTACACCATGTGATGATCCCTTAAGGCTAAGGCTCCACGGTGCGGAAACGCAGCTTTTTGTGGCGTATATTTTGCGGTGTTTCTTTGAGGCAAAGCAAACGAAGCTCTTCTACTACCTTCTGTTCAAGCCACTGCTGGCTTTGGCTCATAAAAAAGCAGCAAATGCAACCACACAGAGTGCAAGGGGTAAGGACCTGAGGGTAGTTTAGTACCCCAAATACCGCTGACAGGTTCCCTTTAAGAGTCTTACTGCTACCTCACTCCATGTTCCTCTTCAAATAGTAGTAAGGGTTCTGGCACTGATCGGTGGTGCTCGAAAGAGACTTGGCAACAGAACAGTAAGTAAATGGAAGGGTCAAGATAAATATTCTTGGGGAAGGGCCCATTTTAAAGTTTGCTATGAGACCCAGCCATATGCAGTTACAGCCCAGTGGCGTCGAAGGGAGGATGGTCCCCTTGAAGACAAGTCCTTGACGTTCAACCACAGTTATATCGATACCTTGTTTGCATGACTTATATTTCGAGCTCCTTCACTGCATTCAGATTAAATACATCAATACCGGGGTGACTTGTAGACATACCGCACTTTTATTGTGATACATGTTCTCAATAAAACCAATTGAAAAGAAAAAGTTTCACACCACAGCTGAACAAATAGCCAAACCACAAAAGTAGCTTAATAAATATTTTGTTGCGTACATCTTACGTTGGAAGAACTCAATAGGCATTGGTGTACACCCCTAAAGCCACGTCTAACAAACCGGTGAGTCCTAGGGGGTGAGCATTTTGTGTGTGTCTGCAGGTGGAGAAATTAAGTTACATGCACGATGCACCGTATGATCCTTGGCTAAAAGTAATGGATCTCCTATCCCAAAAACACTGATCAAACAGTTGTGTAGCAGACAAGCCTCCAACCTCACTTCACACTAAAAGGGGAATATCACCTTCACTATCACTATCATGTGGATGAGACACTCCTTAAAATAACAGAGGTTGGGCTCTTAGGTTAGATCTTAGGCTCTGTTCTCAAAGTACCACGTCTTCATTGTACAATGTAGCCAAGACCAATGTGACTAACCCAAAAAAGATACTTTTGGACTAACTTTAATATTCCATTATTTTTGCCATCAAAAATACTGGAAAACTTGAAAATGCAAACAGAGCCTTACCAAAATAAAAAAAAAAAAATAGTTGACTTATTGATATTTATGTTCTTATTTTGAAGTGACCAACCAATGCTAAAGTTTTAAAGTGAAGCACTTAGAGACTACTTCTAATACAGACCGTGGTCACTTCTAAGATTATTTACGGCCCTGTACACTGATGGGGGTCCGACAACCCCACCAACACCGATCTCATAAGGACAGGCCATCAATATGTGGTCTTGGACAACTCCTTTGAACATGGACATACCGAATTTTATGCCTTCAAGACCAAGTTTTTGTTTTTTTTTTCCTATTCACTGACGTATTCCAGTAGCTATAACTATTTTTCCATAGAAAAAGCTGTGAGCTTGTTTTATTTTACATTAAATTTAACTGTTTTACAGTGGAGGGATGTATTTTTTTTTTTACCCTAGACTGTGTAATACAAGTAACGTATTATTCTATTAATGGACAATTTTTTGGGTTTTCATACTATTGCTGAATTAGGGCCCATTCGCACAATGGAATCGTTTGCTGATTGAGGCGGATTCCACGATTGTGTCCCATTGGAATCTGAGGTGGATGTCTGTCTCAAATTGCTCTACATTTCCTGTCGTGTAAACTTACCATAAACAGTATGTTCTAAGAAAAATAAACTTTTCGTTCAGTTTCAAAAACCATTACACTTATTTTTCCAGTAATGCTTTTTACAGGGCAAGTTTTAGGGTGCATATAATTATTTTAGTGGGGGCATGATTTAAAAAAATAAAATAAAAAATTGACACTTCCAAATCACACGCAAAATGGTGTAAATGTGTTTTTTTTTTTTTTTTTAAATAAAAGATTACTGCTTTTACAAATATAATGTTATTTTATTATTACACTTTTTGAATTTAAATGAACACTTTTGATGTCCCCCTGGGAGACTGGAAGATGCAAGCAGGGATTCCAAATTAGGCCTTATTCACATGACAGCACACGGCCGCTTTTAAAACCACAAGTGTCTATGGGTCAACTCAACCATTTTTTTTGACAGTTTTTCATGGCTGACAAAAAAAAAAATTAAAATAATTATATGATATGCTCTACCTTCGTCCGTTTTGACAGACAAAGATAGAGCCATGTGAATAGACCCAGACACATTCAGGGCTTTAAAGCGGGCATGTTAGAAAAACTGCTATCATACGGCTATTACTCACCATCATGGGAAGAAGCTTTTTCAACAGGCTTCAATGGACCAACACAGATTTTTTTCACTATGTTAGGTATGTGAAAAACAGCAAAGTTGTGTGAATAAAGCCTTAGGCCAAGATTTTGTCAAGGTCAAATACGATTATCAGCCCCGGCTGCGAATTTGTGAAACTTTTTAGATGTCAAGGTCTAACCAAGCCAAATGCATACATAGCGAAGGTGCAGACATAGTCTGAAGGTTTGTGGCAGTGAGGAACCCCAGCAGTGATATCCTTTGGGGAAACCACAGATGCCTATTCCCCTTCATTTCTTTGTGGCTTCTATTAGCACATGAATAAGCAGTAATATGACAGAAAACAGCTACAGGTAAATCACCTGATCACGTTTATAGCGCTATACAACAATCCAGGCATCATTTTGTGAGGGCATTCATGTAACCTTAAAATAATTTTCAGCTTTTAGACATTTAGGTTCTTCCGCTTTTCTATAAATTTATTTTTGATGACCAAAATAAGGTAGAAAGTTACAAAAATCCAATGGTGCCAAAACCCCAATCATTACAGATCCACCATGTCATCCTGTAATGTAGGTGTGAACATAGACTAATATGTCCGTCAGTTAATCTTATTGACATCAGACAGGGAGAAGAGAAATCCAACCTGTCTCAACTTAGTCGGAAGGTGGTCTAACAGCCCCACAGACGATGAGGGAAATTTATCATCCCCCCCCCCCCACTAAGCAATTGTGGGAAAAAAGTTGCAAACTATGGAATATTTTGGGCATGACTGTCATGTGGGTCTCAGGTCAGCAGAATGATCATCATTTATGCCAATTTATGGAGCAGATTTCATGCTAGGCACACCCATCATAAATGTCCCCATTTTATTTTGGGCACCATTCTCTTGAGATTTACAAGCTACAGCATTTATCAACAAAAAAAAAAAAAAAAATAAGATGAGAATGTGTTTCTTGTCCCATCTCTGGGATATGGGACAGAACATTTTGACATTGTGCTCATATGACCAAATTTGAGGTCCGTCTTCAAGATACAGATTCCTAACCAAGAGTGTAAAGCAATCCTATCAGAGTGAAGGGTTTACATACCTTCCTCTGGTACGAACAAAACTCCGAGCGTTCGGTCGGGCACTTAAACTAGGTGTTGAAGCCCTCGCCATAGACTCCACCTTAGGCTAATGCCCCATGTTGCGGAAACGCAGCTTTTTTTGTTGCAGATTTTGTTGCGTTTTTTTGAGCTAAAGCCAGGAGTGGATTGAGGAGAAGGAAGAAGTATAAGAACTTCCTATACATTTCCCATTCCTTTTCTAGCCATTCTTGGCTTTGGCTCAAAAAACCGCAGCAAAATCTGCAACAAAAAAAGCTGTGTTTCTGCAACGTGGGGCCTCAGCCTAAGTCTCCATCACAAGCTTTCTGACTCAATTTGTGAATGCGACACTAGTGAGCAGCAGGTAAGAGTATGTTCACACTGAGTATTTTGGAGTCAGATTTTAAAGGCAGAACCCTCCTCAAAAAATCCCTGCCATACATTTCAAAGGGATTCAGTAGCAGATTTTTTTTTTTTTTTTCAGCTAGCCATAAAAAAGCATCAAACATTTTCAGGTGGAATCCGCCTGGCAAAGCATTTGAAACGAATAGGAGGCGGGAAAAAAAAAAAAAAAAAGATTTTTTTTCCCCACTTCATTTATTTCAATGGTCTTTGCAAGGCGAAACCCAACTAAAGATAAAGTTATGACACTACATTTATCCTCCACATTATATATACACACATACGCATCAAAAAATCCTGTTACTGACTCCCGTCAAAATAAATGTCGGAAGAAGTTTTTTTTTTTTTTTTTTTTGAGGCAGATTCTGCCTCAAAAAAAAAAAAAAACCTCTGTGAACCTAGCCTACAGTGTAATACCAGTATATTGTAAAAGGGGTTTTCCAGACTAAAATAGATTTTTCTACATGGTAGGTCATCAGTATGTGATGTGTGGGGTCAGATACCTGGACCCCGCACAGATCACTGGAGGTCATCAGTATGAAAAGTCAATTTCATTCTGGAAAAACCCCTTTCAGTAGGAACTGATAAAGTCCCTGGAACACCCTATGCACTCGCTATTATAGTATATTACATAATCTATTCACAATATAGCACTAGAGTGTTAGGGTGGGCTTGAGAGTAGCCAATCTTGGTGACAGGGACTCTCTATAGCAGGAAGCCTCAGCACAGGAAGAAGTCGTTCTAACTGCATATATCATGTGGAGATCGTAATATCAGGCACTGATCCTTGGAGATCACTGAAGGCCTAGAAGAGGAATTCTGGTTGCGTGCACAGCTTCATGAATAAGCTAATACAGTGAATCCACATACACCAGTGTGATGTAACACACAGCAGGGCCTCTGGGTATTTCTTGGCAACCAATTACAAATCAGTATGAAGGACAGAAAAAAAAAAAAGTGTGAAAGAATGAAGCCGCCTATATTTCACCTATTACTGGACACTATAAAAATGTTCTAACTTCCATGTTACCGTTCCACATTTCATGCCCCAGAAAGAGGTGTACTTACATGGTAATGAGAATGCATGGGTGAAAGGGAACAAAGTTTTATTTCTTATGGGAAGACGTGAAATAGAGAGAGATGACAATGTTTATTTTTTTGGCATAGGTGATCAATATCAGAATGTTTGGGACGGGGGCACAACACTCAGCACCGATTTAGCTGTTTGAGGGGCCGCAGCCTCATTACCATGCACTGTGCCATCCATTCTATAGTGGTGGTACATAGTGCCACACGTAACCCATTCAAGTGAATGGGACAGAGCTGCCGTAGTAAGCACGCCTGATACAAAATGTACAGCTCTGTTCCTGGTAAACACAGAAGATGGTGCAGCACAGCCCGGGTTCCGGGAGTCCATCTATCAGGATCGGATACTGATGACATATGCTACGTAAGGGCCATCAATATTAAACTCTCAGAAACCGCCTCTAGTCTAAAGGCCAAATGTGTCAGGTTTGCTGCAGGATTCCTGTAGTGTATTTGCCCAAGGCCAAATAAAAAGTGCTGGCTTTCGCCACGTCTTTTGGCCACGAATCCCTTGTGGTTAGTCTCAGCTGCATCGCAAAAGTTGTAAACTATGACCGAACACTCGGCAATAATAGACACTCTCCGTGTTCAAGACATTTTACATGGCATATTTTTTTTCTGCAGTGTGTGGATGGTATTTATTTTGTAGTCCGTAGCAGTTTAGCTATTGGCAATTTCACAGAGGCTAAACCAAGGCAAACTAGCGGCATTTATCCGGAAATAGCGTCATTCTTGTCCATGGGCTGTATCTTGTATTGCAGAAAAACTGCAGTATCAGCCGTAGCCCACGGAGAAGGGTAGTGCCGTTTCTAAAAAACCGATAAATGGATTGACCAACCAGGTTTCGTCATCCCACTACATACATTATATATATATATATATATATATATTATATATATATATGGAGAGTCCATACCCCTAATAAGTCTTGAAAATGGTCAAGGAAATAGCCTATTCCTCCGTGAGGTGACAGGAGCTCTTTAATGGAATGGCTTGATTGAATACAGAAATCACATGCAATATTTAAGATGCATCCCCATTTGGGAAGCGCACAGACCTCCAGCAATGAACGATCTAATCGATTACATCTCAGTTGCTGGTTTATTCATTGTGGTAAATGTACATGCCAGCGCACCCGGCATGCAAGATTGTAAGCTATGCCATTTATATTGGGAGGGTTATAAACAACAGTATATTCACATTCAGTCTTTCTAGTCATCTAGCTAGCTCCAACACACGGGGGGTGGGGTGAGGAGGGGGAGTGTACATGTGGCCAATGATTGAAGTAGCCCCAACCCTTCATGCAGATCCCTTGCTGTAAAAATTGAGAATGTTCAACACTGGTACTAGGCCTCCCATAACATGTAATGCTGATAAAAATGACCCTCTGATATCTTCCATAATGTTGAACGAGTTCCCCAAGGTATTTAAAAGCCTAGACTATCCCTTCCCACCTGTCGTCCTCTGCATCCAAGAACATCATCTGTCTCCAAAGCCCCAGATCCCCTCTACTAAAGGCTGGGGTTCCCTCTACAAAAAAAGGGATTCACTCAGTGCGAAGTATAATGTGGATGCCGGAATCTGTGAAAACCGGGCCGCTCATCTCTCCAGGCCGTAGAGCGAAAGAGGCGTCTTCAAAGGGTTTCTGCATGTCACCTGCGGGACAGATAAAACAATGATCAATCACCCAGGGGAAGGATTTGCCTCCGGCACCAGGATTCACGATATTAAGTTCCACAATAGTGTTTGTCTTGCATTGCTTCTTAACCCATTGTCTAAAGTCTCCAGATGAAAAAGTCAGGCTTGCAGGACTTTTTGGTATGGCGATTTTAGATGACGGAAAAAATGGATACCCGACCGACCTCACTGTAGTCAATGGGGTCCTTTGGGCTCCACTGGTGCCCTTTTAGTAGTCCGTTGTTCTTTTCCGCTGATTGACCAGAACAACAGACACCCAGCGTTGGACTGGGTTCATATTATTTGAGCACAGCCAGTTTTATGCCTAAGAACTGATAACATTTTTGTGCACTGGTTTGGCATCCACAGCCAAGCAGAATAGCAATGTATCCCGCATTTTTCTGTCGGTACAGGAAGATTTTTGTGTCGCAACTGATGTACCAGATGCCAGAAAAGATCCTATAAAAAAAATTAAATAAATACCATCAGTAGCAAAGAATTCAACAAAAAAGTAAAACTAAATATATAGGGAAAGAGGCCTTAAAAGGAGTTTTCCAAAACTTATACATTGATGACCTATCCATACTCAATGTCCAGCACCGTGTTTGGTATTCAATGAAGAGGCTGCAGCGCTCACACTCATGCTGCGGACTCTTCAGAGTCAGGTGTCAAACCCCCAAACACAGGTCATCAATATAAAAGTCCAGAAAAACGCTCTTACTCACATCCAGACAGTTCATTTATACAGTACAGTTTAGACATCAGCGTTCGAAACAAAAAACAAATAGTGACCTCTAGTGGTTAGAAGGCATAATACATGCAAAATAAAAAGTATGAAAAGTGAAGTGCATCACTAGGAACTTGATACTCTAAAACTTGGTACTGATTTTTAGGTGGATTCCTCAAAACCAGTGCCAAATTACGCCTTGTATTCAATGGGAGGCAGAGATCGAAGCAGAATGCTGAAAAGTGACGTGTCCTGCTCGGATCCAGCCACAGAAGCCATTCATCTAATCAGCGAGTAAAAGCCGCGGCAGAAAGGAATTTGGGGCAGAAGTTCAGCTCAATATCCTTAGTTGAACTAGCCAGTCTGTGGCAAGCCTGTGTGCATAGACCGTAAGAAAAATACACCAACAGGAGCTTCTGCTTGCAGAAATGAATCGTCAACCTTTAGAGAGGAGTCCGGTCCGACTCATTTTTACGCAAGTACAAAAGTTTATTTTTATTTTATTTTTATGTAGGTGCAGCTGACAAAGCTACAGGTCTATAGGGGACACCAAATCCCCGATCCATAAGGACCTGAGGACGGGTTACTATCCTACTTCAACCTGACAGGTTCCCTTAAAGTTGTTTTCCAGGACTTAAGAGTATATATAATGAGGACCTATCCATAGGATATGTGATTTGTGAGGGTCTGACAACTAATCTAAGCAGAGGACATCAATATAAGACAGTTACATTATTTTTTGCACTGATGTGAATGTATAATGCCCCGTTTTATACTGAACAATGGATTATTACAATTTTCTTATTAACATACTACTGTATACTAGTTTACTATGATCTACATTTTAGTATCTTACTGAACAGTCTGGGGGTCCTTTCTAGGTCACCAAAACTGACTGCAAAAGGATTTTAGTCTTTGATCTGGTCACTGGCAAACCAAGGAGAATCATGCTGTGGTCAAAGGGACGGATTGCTTTGATCTCAGCCTTAAACAGGAGGCTGCTCTAAGAATAGGGGCGGTGAGAAATGGCTCGTTCATAGAGCAAGAGTGCTCAGGGAAGTTCTCACGGCCCTCTTCTATAGCTACACTACAAGACATCATTGTAGGCTCAGAATCTATCGAGAAAAAACCGGACACAGTCGCTCAGGAGCCCCTTCTAGTCAGTCACATAAACAGAGTTGGTAGCTGGAAACTTCTGCAGACACTAACTTTGTGAAGAGGTTATTAAAGGTTATTTTACAGGAGAGGATGCTGAGCCATGTCCTCTTAAGCATAACACAATGCCAATATATACTGGAGCCTACTTCAGCACCTAAAAAAATTGGCCCAATGAGGGGGAGGAAACCCACTTGTCTTTACTTCTCGTCTAAAGCAATGCTCCAGTGTTTTTTTAAAGCTATACAAGGTAGTCTTCAAAGTGGATTCAAAACATGCCGATGCCATCACCTATGTCTAGTATCTTTACCCATGTCTAGGATCCTGTTTCCACAAAACACAGAACTAAAAGAAAAAAAATAAAATAATGGACCTTCCAGAACCTTAGGACTGTGAGAATGAGATCAAAGGTCCTGGAAGCTGCACCAACTGCTGCTGCTAACACTGGGGAAAGTAATGGGGGCATGGTGACATGACTGGGCTATAGCAAAAGATGTAGGGCAAATGAATATAGAGGGACTCAGTGAGTGTGTGTGCGCGAGCGTGTATCTCTCTCTATAAAATATCGTCACACTGTGACTTACTAAAGGTGGTGAAAAGCAGGATAAGCTAAGACACTGAGGAGACTGCTATTACTATTGATGGGATGTATTTAGGACCCCGGAGTGTACCTTTAACATTTGTAAATGTGCAGTTTTAATCAGCAACCCATTAATAAGTAATGTTCACACAGAGGCACTCACAGAATATGCCTGAGGACAGTAAAACTGATCTGTAGAGATCTGCAAGAATACACAGTCCTAATAAGACATGAAACTGAATATAAAGCTACACTGATTATTTTGTTTTTTTAATTAAACAAAGTAATGTGATTTTTTTTTTTTTTTTTTTGGGGGGGGGGGGGGGCATAGAACTGTGGCATTAAAGGGGTTGTCTGGGATGAAATGAAAATTAACCCCTAAACTTAATCCCCTCCCCCCACCTAACTTCTAAAAAAATCTATTACCCATATCTCTTGGGCGGTCATGTGACTGCCCCAGGAACACTTTCTGATAATCCGGTGACGTTCAGTTTCGGAAACGGATCACCATTACTCCTCCCCCCCAACCCCATCGTACTTACGCGTCTTCCTCTCTGGGAATGGCTCCTCCCTTCTTCCTCTCTGCTAGCTGCGCAGTCTGGAGGTGCCTGCGACATATGCACAGTAGAGATGGTACTCCCATCTCTACTGCGCAAGCATCAGAGGCACTTCCAGTCTGTGCATGCGCTAGCCGAGAGGAAGAGAGGCATCTCCAGCCTGCGAACAGTGAAGTAATAGGAGGTGTTGTTCCCAGAGGGGAAGACAGGCAAGTATGATGTGATTGGTGGGCTTAGTTAGTTGGCAAGGGTTAGTAATGGGCAGGATAGCTAGGGAGGGGGTATAACGGAGTGAGAGAGGAGAGGGGCAGTGAGAGGGAGGTAGTGTTGAAGTTACACCATATAAACAAATGCAGAAGATGCCAGGAGTTCCCAGAGAAACCCAGAAATCACTGTTAAAGGTATATGGGTGTACTTATTAACCCATTAATAGTACTAACAGACCGTTTAAAAAAAATAAAATAAAATAATATATATATATATATATATATATATATATATATATATATATATATAAATTTTTTATTTTTTTTGCCAGGAAAACCCCTTTAAAGGAGTTTGCCCAATATAGACACTTATCCCGTACCATAGAAAACAAATGCCCAATCATCAGGAAGCTTCAAGGGTTCCATATGAACAGAGCAGTGGTGTGCATGCCTGGCTGTGGCGCCATCAACCTTTATGGAAGTTTTTGGATGGCGATCAACATCAGTCCCATAGAAGTGCAGATCACTACTCTATTTACATAGGGGAACTTGTTCTCATGATTTCTGTTGATCACACTGGTTGGCCCCCCAGCAGTGACACTTACCTGTTATCCTGTGGATAGGAGTGAGGGTGAGAACGAGAGAGTGCATGACTAGTGGATATACACCTTTAAGTCTAAGGCCCCACTTAGCGAGCCGCATCCAAAAAGCGCTGCGGAAAACAAACATGGTTTTTTCCGCATTGCTTTTCACAGAAAGGTAACAGGTTTTCCTCTGTTATAACTATACGCAAAATGCCAGCGTTTCCACAGGTATAATTAACATGCTGCGATTTAAAAAAAAAAAAGCAACATTTTTTGAAATCGCGCCATTTGCATTGGGGATATTTTTCTGCAATGTGTGGACGAGTCAGAATACCATCCACTTTGCAGGTACTGTAAAACACCACGGTTTTTGTTGTGACGCTTACACAACGTGGGGCCTTGGCCTAAAGTGGTTTTCCAGGGTTAATTGATTACATATCCTAGGATAGGGCATCATTTGGTGATCGGCAGGGGTCTAACACCCATAAAACTCACTGATCAACTGTTTTAAGTGACCGTAACATTCGGGCCAGTGCTGCAGCCTCTTCACTGAAAACCCAAGTACAGCAGAGCACTTGGTACTGGGGTTCAAGCTGATTCACAGATACATGGCATGTGTCCAATGAACGTGACATCACATGGCCTGTGAAGCAGAAGCAGCACAGCTGACACTTCAGACAGCTGATGTTGAGACAGAACTGCCCCATTTATTTATTTATGGGACATGAGGGACTGTAATAGGTCCTCAGTCACACCACACTAGCACTATGGTAATGTGAAACCAAGCTCAATGGTAAACAAGTAAGATAATGGTGTCAGGTGTTTCTAGTTCAATGAGGTCAATGTGTTAAAATTGTTGGCTTTTCAGACGAGCTTAGGACAACCTAGAGCTACACGGCTCCTCCGATCAAGAGGCTTCTGAGCTGTTAACTCTGCCCACTAAAAAAAAAAAAAAAAATTCTCTAAATGAGAGATCTGAGGATGAGTCTGTATGTATTACCACAGAGGAGAAGGAAGAAGAGGAAAACCACCATTAAAGTGGTATTTCAGTCTTGTAACGTGATGGAATATCACTAGGATACCCCAGCACTTTATGGCTGTAACCCTAGTACCCCCCACTGATCCTGAGAATGAAGGGAGCCATCGCTGACTTAGCACATTATTAGGATTGCACTTTTCCACAGTACCAGAGACCAGGGAGTCGCCTGGCAGTAAATAATAGTGAAACAGATGCAGTCCCCTTTATGGTCCAGATGAATTAGGGTCGCTGAGGTGACACCCCCATGGGTCAAAGTGATGCCAAACAGTTAGGATACAAGTTAAATATACTCCTCTAACTTAACCAACTCACCTCGCCCAAAATTTCCCAAATCACCTCCGGCCTTTGCAGAGCTGCAGTCACTAAACTGTGAGGCTAGAGCTTCAAAGTCTTCCTCACCAGATTTGATTTTCTGTATATAGCCTTAAAAAACAAAACAAAAAAAAAAAAAAAGACAAACACACAAGAAGAACATAAATATATACCCCAAGAACTTACTCATTTTTTTGTCTAGTGTTTCATTAGTCTTGACTTATTTATGAGTTAAAAAGAGTTATCCAGGAGTGTTTAAAGAGGGACCTTTCGCCACCTCTTGGCATCAATCCTTTAATAGGACCAGAGACAATTTATGACCAGAGACAACTCCTTTAAATACGTCCTTCCCCTGGTGTGAAGGATCTCGCCTTGCCAAGCCGCTTGGCACAACTGCGACCAACCTTCTTTACCTCCCACTCACACACTGTGAGCGGACTGGGTCATAGGATAATACTAAACAAGCTTTTTAAATTTTATATATTTATTAACCCAAGTGGGTTGGTACTAAGAATTAACATATTCAGGAATATATATCAATTACCAAGCAAAATACGGATAAAAGTAAAATACAGCACATCAAATAAAAAGGGAAACAACAGATAGAAAAATACCGGCACAGGTTTGTAGTCAGTTTCTCTGAGCCCATTTGGTAGGCCTCAGGGTCCTTTCTTCAGCAAGTTACAAAAGTATGTCTCTCCTACATGCTAGCTAGACTCAGAAGACAAAAGAGCCTCGCCTCTCCTTGGAGTATAAACCAGGTGTTCAGCCATACCTTCCCCGGGCAGCCCCCCTCCTCCCCACACCCTGCAGGACCTAAGAAAAGGTTGATGTTTGTCTAGCATTCCTAAAAGTAGGTACGACTACTATGAATCCGGAATGATACATTTCAAAGAAAGATATGTAACTGAGGGTCTGTTCATCACACCTGGTGTCTATCAGGCTGGTTCATGTGATAGTAACACCAACCTGACCAGTCTCTCTTATCACTCTCCCTACTCTCCTGGGTTCACTGCTAGTTACCTGTATTATGGTGGCAGACTAGAATATAAACAAAGCCAGCTCCTATAGCACAGGTTAACACTGAAGAGGATAGAGGAGGTAGTTTATTGGAAGCAGAACCCAAGTCAAAGTAACTCAAGGTTAGAACCAGCCTGAAAATCCAGGGTAACATACAAACAGAACCCGGGGGAAATATTTACAAACTCTCTGGATAACCTTTTAAAATGGTTTGCCCTTGAAAGACATGTATGGCGTATCCACATGATACGGCATAAGTGTCTCATAGATGTGGATCACACTCCTGGGCTCTCTCCAAAACAAATCCTCATGCTCTGCCGCCCAGCTCTCTCTTGCCATGTGCCACTGAAATCCAGAGTGACAGCGGTGGCCAATTTTTACAAAAACAGCATAGTGAAGGGAATGGGAGTTACAATATTTCCGGAACTCCCATTCACTTCTGTTTCTGTAAAAACTGACCATCGAGGATAGAGCCTGGGGTTAAAGAATCAATTTAAGAGTTAAGTGCAGGTCCCAGTGTAATATTCCCACTTGGGCATTTATCTAAAACAGGAGAGACCAGCACATATGTTATGTAGCCATCTCTCCTCTCACTGTGACCATAAAATTGGACTCATCCATCAGGCTTTAACAGAAATTTTATTTTGCAGGATTTATACGAGCAGATTCACAGTAAGACTGGCTGACAAATTATTCTTCTAAAGACACCTCACACTCCTAATTATTGATGGCATATCACTAGGATAGGAGTCCAACGACCACAGGAAAGAGGGCTCCACTGAGGAGCCCAGAGTTTGAAACGCTATTTTTAGACTCCCCACTGGCTTTTTCAGTGCTTACCTACCATTAATGAGCTCCAGAGCTTCGTCTTTGGTGCGGGTGATTCTTTCCTGCCTCCATGATGAAGGACGTCTGGACTGGCTATGTTTCACCAGCAGGTGAGAACATCGTACCTTTGCCGGTTCACCTTGCCCATTTTTCCCACCTGCTGTGGGACGTTCCCACTGGCTGGCATTAGTCATGTGGTTAAAATAATACACACGGCCTTAAGAAAGGGAAAAAAAAAATAAATAAATCAAGTGGGTTTTACACTTCATCTTTAAATTTTAATCATTTTTTTTTTTTTTTTTATTATGTAACTACCCAAACAATCATTTTTCCCAGAAGAGTGAAAATACTCAATTAGAGCAGTGTGGGGTGTAGCAGCGGAGTCTCCCTCACTGCTCCAGATTGCTCATTTACATACTGTGAAAAGTTAATATCTTGACAACAGAGGAAGGAATTTTCATAGGGACAAAAAAAAAAAAAATAAATTGAGTCTGACCTATCTAATTGTGTTGCTGGTTTGACATGCTTCACCCTGGTGACAGACTCCCTTTAACAGACAGAACAGAACATCTCACAGACTGCAATATAACTATTGTAGTCTATGGCAGAATCACAGTATAACCATTGATAGTCAATGATCGGTAGTTACTTTCCCCAAGACAGAGGACTGGGAGCCCTTCCAAGACTCCTGGCTGTCTCAGACGCTAGGCGGCTCCCACCTGCCGTTAAGCAACATACAGTAAGTGAAGACACGAGGGCTCGTTCTGGGCGGATCAGATGTACTAAAGGCCCATGATCAGAGAGGACTCTGAATCAGAGGCATTAGCGCCAGGTCTCCACTATGTAATACAGCGGAGACCTCGCAACACATTTAAAGAGCCGACATCTGCGGTAATACTACAGCAGATGACTAATGGTTATTGATTACAACAAATTAACATGTTCTCTGCCATTAGTAGGAAACAGGTTAACAGATGCTGCAATCGATTTAAGTCATTTAACACTGCTCTGGTCCGTGTTCAGACACAGATGATCCGGGACAGGGACACTCCAGGCCGGAGCTTAGGTACCCAAATGCTAGGAGCTGCAGTCTCATACATATTAATACATAAGACTTTTTCCAACATGTAAAATGCTTTTACAGGTGACTACGATGCTTGTAAAGTGGATATTGTCACCTCTGCAACAAACATAAATTATTCAGCTAGTATCACCTGACTTATTCCTATCCAATCATTTAGGAGACCTTTCTCTACCTTGGGCAAACTCCCAGCACTTAAAATTGCAGTCTCAGATTATTTACAAGAATATAGATGGGAGGAAGCTTGCAGTGTGTCGATAGAAAGCAGAGATGGCCTTTAAGACTTTTATATAAAAACTATGCACCTCAAAAACAGCATATAAAAGAAGGGGTATTCCAAGTCATGTAAAAAAAAGTTGTCTAAAGGGGAAAATGTGATCTAAAATAAACTTTATTGTTTGCAATTCTAGCACTACCGCTCCAATGTGAGGTGGCCGTATACCCATGGGATCACTGCAGCCAATCGCTGACCTCAGCAGTCCTGAGCAGAGCCTGACAGAGAGATCAAGAGCGAGAGCACTAGAACAACAGAGGAATAATGCAGCACCTCTTGTAAGAGGGGTGAAACCCAATGTGGACTGATTGGTACCCTAAGACATACTGATAGGGAATGTAGATTGTGCGCCCTATAAGGGACAGTGACTGACAGTGTTGGTAAAGCGCTGCAGAATATGATGACACTATACAAGTAAGAATAATAAATAAAAATAAATCCATATTTTGTATCTATGTGACTGTTGCTCTGGATTACAGTTAGAGTTCTTATGTATGTACATTATATCTCTGGGGGTCTGACACCCAGAAGCCACTCTTGTCAGCTGATCTGGCTGCTGGAAGCAGCTATTCACGCAATAGGAGCCCTCCAGCGCACCACTACACAGTGCACAGAGCCAGAGATACCGCTGACCTATCATGAGCCATCATGTGAATTAAGTTATCAGCATGAAAAAAAAGAAAACCTTTAAAAGGGGTTGTACAGGACGAGAGAACATGGCTGCTTTCGTCTTCTCAGGAACTCAAATCACATCTGTTGGTCAATGGGACTGACCTGTAGCATGGCCATGTGACCAACAGACATGAGGTCACTTCCTGAGAATAAGAACGCAGCCATGATTTCTAGTCCCGCACAATTCCTTTAAGCTGTTTTGATACAACATGCAGTTGTAGGTGAATGCAGTAGCTACGGTGATAGTTTATGCGGTTTTCATCCCTTTTTTTTTTTTTTTTTTTTTTTATATATATATATATATATATATATATATATATATATATATATATATATATATTTTTTTTTTTTTTTTTCATTTTAGGTAAATCATTTGTTCTATATGCTGGCTGGATCCCCATCTTGATGAACAGGAAAGCACTACAAATACTTGCTCAACCAATCAGCCCCCCCCACAAAAAAATGTATTATGTAACTGCCCAGTTTCTTTAGGTGATGAATCTGCGGCGTCCAGGCCATATGATCAGAAGCAGCTTCATCGTCCTGCGTGTTCAGTGATATGACATGTATATGGGGTCTGGCTTTTACTATTACACTGAAGTAGGCCAGTGCCCATATACATGTCATACCACTGAACACGGTAAGGAGGCTGCTTTTGATCTCATGACCTGGTGTTGAACCTTGGGTTTCCAAACTTGATCCAACAACTAAAGAATTTGGGCAGTGAGCGAGTAAGAAAGTCTCCAGAACAGCTCTTTCAGGCTTATTACATACGTTACTTAAAGATTCTGGGCTGGTTCCGACCTCAGATCACGTGATCGGATCCGCTCCTGAATGAATCGTTCTGCGCTATAGGCTGGATTTACTATGGTCATCCAGCAGGAAATTATCTGTGAACAAGGGAGAGGAGGTGGTGGAACGACCCAGGGCTAGGGCGAGAACCCCTAGGACCAGAATCTAAAAAATTATGTACATCCCGGACCCCCATTTTTACAGAAGGCACCAGAGAAGGCCGGAACTCTGGATCCTCAGTCTTTCCTGCATAGAGTCAGTGACATCACCGACTCCCCACTAACCTGGGCCAGAGCTCTGGCCTCCTACAGCCTTCCTCAATAGTAATGCTAGGGGTTTGGGGTGTACATTAGTAATAAAGCTTCACAAATGCAGGGAATACACTGGTAAAGCTTTATTACTCCCTAGAGGACCCCTTTAATATTACAATACCAAAGACATTGCTGCAGACTAAGGTTAACTTCACATCGGCCCCAGAGTCTCCACCACAGAAACCACCAAAAATTGGCAGGAAGAAAAATCCCGCATGGAGGTCTTTTCTCTCTACCAGTTTTAGTTCTGAAACCGTGGAAAACTCGGAGGACCACATTATAGTCTGAGGGTCCGCCGGGGACCTCTAACAACGCTTGAGCTGGACAGCTACTTTAGTGGTTATACACGGACACCGGCGGACCCAAACAATGGAGAGACCGACGCAGATCTGTACCTAGCCTAAGGGTGCGTTCACACCTGATTTGTATAATCTGTTCTGGTCCGTCACAGGGCCAGAAAAATGGATGAACCAATAAAGCGGATCACACACCAATGGATATTGAGACACCAACTGATTATAATGGGGTGCATTGAGTATCCATTACATCGACGGACAGAAAAGTCAGGTTTACGTGACTCGTCCTATGCAATTTCAGGCAGACTCTGCACCACACAGATGTGGATGTGAACACAGCCTTAGACCTGCACTGCCTTTGCCATGAAATAACAGGTGTGAACAACGCCCTACTGAAACGCCTCCAAAGCTAGGCTTGGGACCCCCTTAAAATATTCGCATTGAGAAAGTAACAACCGCCTTGTAAATTTTTATTTATTTTTTTTACCCGGTGTGCATAGGCCATCAGTCGCTCGCCATCACGGAGACTCCGTCACTTTTTGTAAACAATGGCGAGATATTGTTACATAGCACAACACATAATGGCGGATGCTAGTCAGCCGCAGCCATTAAACATAGGAAAAAAGCCATCATGGCAAAGACTTGTGGCCTCTAGACATGACAACAAAATAAATGAATGAGCCTCAATGCTGTAGCACACACAATGGCATCCATGTGCCAGCCCTGGGCCTAACCATGTCACACTACGACTATGGCCACGAGAATACGCGCCATTTTCTCCCCCTTCCTACGTCACCACAGCCCATCCACGCTCGTCTCTATTACCAGAGCTGCGGCTCATTCGCTTCTCCCAACCGGGCGGCAGCTTCTCCTCATCCGCCATCTTGACTCCTGCGTCAGGTTGTGCCCCGCCCTCGGTGACGTCACAGCTAGATCGACGTTTTCTACTGGCAGTTCGTCACTGAGACACTGACTGAACAGTGTGGATGGCTGTTGGGAGCCGGACATCGCTATGGCAGCGGGAGAGGTAAAGGGCGGGAGAAAACCAGCCAATCAGGAAGCAGTTAGGTTGCAGTCACACAGTGTGAAGGGAAAATAGGCGGTCTAGTCAGAAGTGCGCATTGTCCAAAGGATTACGCGTGCGCAAGGTACTTGTGTGCCAACGCTGATTTGAGATTGCAAAGTGAGATGTTCCAGTTTCCCTGGTGGTCTAGTGGTTAGGATTCGGCGCTCTCACCGCCGCGGCCCGGGTTCGATTCCCGGTCAGGGAAATAGTTGTTTTCTTATTATAACTTATCATTTTTGGATGAAATTTATTTCCTGTGGTAAATGCTACAAAAGAACCACCTCCGCCCATTTCCATAAATCTCTCTTTGTGCCCCCCTACAGTTGGCAGTCCCCCTCCAGTTGCCCCCACACTATACAGTTCCCTCCTCCAGTTGCCCCCACAGCATACAGTCCACCTCCAGTTGCCCCCACAGTGTACAGTCACGTACAGATGCCTACAGTATAATGGATCAAACAAAAAAAGTAATACTCACCTTGCCCCATTCCCCTGCTGTTCATTCCCATCTCTGCTCCCGGGCTGCTTTAGAGAGCAGCAGGCACAATGTAAGTGACGTACCCACATCACACTGTTCACAAGATACCTGGAGAAGAGACAGGGACCGAATTGTCAAGGAGGGAGCAGAAGGCTCGCAGATGAGTTGAAGTTGGGACACAGCTCCGGCTAACCAGAACTGTGGCTGGGACTGTCCTGCTAAATCTGGGACGGTTGGGAGTTATGCACAGCAAAGCTTAAACTTAGACTACATGCACGCGACCATCTGCGAAGGTGATGTGGAGGTATACCCATGTGATGCTATAACAGACTGGTACACCTTGGGTTCGCCAGGGATGAGGCGCCAAATCAAGAGAGAAATGACCTATTTTGGGAATATACGATTACCCTGGGTGGGTACCACATACAGGGATGATATGCCGATAAGTGATGCCAAATTGTTATTTTTAAATCCAGACACACCAAACATGCAGATTAAATTATACTCCCTTCCATAGATGCATTATTTTAGGTGGCTATAATTGACGCCAGAGATTTGTCTAGGTTCCCCAACCATATTTTTATATATGGATGATTATGAAATACGAATTATGACACCCATGTCTTTAATGTCATGAGTATGTCACAGAATTTTGGCCTGGCATGCTTCTGGACTGCAAAGATAGTCAAGATGCCTGATCTATAAGCCACACATTAAGACCCTCATCTCTTTGCATTGACATGCTAATTAGTCAGCTATTTGCAGTTTAATTAATGGCCTGCATGTTGGGCTGGGGATAACACATTGGAATTAATATATACACTAGACCAATAATAAGACATAACCACTGCAGGAAATGAAAAACCATAACCAGATAGCGCAATGAACAAAATTCATAACTAGCCACACTGATTTATACATAACTCATTACACATTACATGTGATATGTATGACAATGAGTTCTGTGACATCACAATGGGACATACTGACATAAAAATGAATTCTGGAGCCTTACAGTGAGGCATTATGACATCACAATAACATCTGTGACATAACAGTTGGGTTTTGCGACATAATAGAGGTGCATTGTGACACCACAATGAGTTGAGTGACATCAAATCAAACAGTGTTTTCCCCTCATGAATGGGTGCCTCGTGTTGCCGAGATATGGCTGTTTTTGTCGTTAAGCAAATGAGCTTCGTGGAGCAATCAGGGCGGTGCCGTTGCTCCAAAGAGTTAAGCGGCAACGCCCTTATTCCTCCAAAGAGCTCATTTCCATATTGACAAAAACAGCCATATCTCGGCAAGGGAGGCACCCAGTCACAAAGGGGATGTACCGTTTGATTCAGGTGACCCTAACCTATCTTTCAGCGGGGCCGAGTCGATGCCCTGGGTTCTGCTGACAGGCTCGCCTCCAGAATCCTTGTTAGCGCAGTAGGTAGCGCGTCAGTCTCATAATCTGAAGGTCGTGAGTTCGATCCTCACACGGGGCGCTTTTGTCATGAGATTTTTCTCTCCCTCTTGCCCGGAGAGCCACAGTTCTTTGCCACTCCAACCCAAACGTTACCGATGAAACAGGGGAGCCAAGCTGACAGAGGGGATACAGGGGGGTCTTTGAGTCCCTTCCCTGGACGCCTTGAAGTTAGAAGGGAGAGATGGGAACGTTTTGAGCAATCAAGCCAAAACGGGGTCTTGTGCCAAAGGAATTAAAGAAGGAAGGGTTAAAAGCGGTCTTGGGCGTTTGTGGCCGGCCGCCGACTGCAGGCAGCTCCGACCCAAATAGATTAACTCCGCAATGCGGTTTCAGGATTGGTACAAGTTTAAAAAAAGTTCTTTCCCATACCGGGAGATGAACCCGGGCGCCTGGGTGAAAACCAGGAATCCTAACCGCTAGACCATATGGGAACCATAGGGTGGCTGAGCTAGTAAGCCAAAAAGTTTCCTCGCTTTGAGTAATCTACTTTTACGTCATGCTTAGAGGGAGTCTGTCACCAGAACCCGGCATATCAACCCAGCCTCGCCGACAGATAGGTTAGGGTCGCCTGAATCAAACAGCGTTTTCCCCTCGTGAATGGGTGCCTCCGTTGCCGAGATATGGCTGTTTTTGTCGATACGCAAATGAGCTCCCTGGAGCAACCAGGGCGGTGCCGTTGCTCCAAAGAGTTGAGCGGCAACACCCTCATTCCTCCAAAGAGCTCATTTCCATATTGACAAAAACAGCCATATCTCGGCAAGGGAGGCACCCAGTCACAAGGGGGGATGTACCGTTTGATTCAGGTGACCCTAACCTATCTTTCAGCGGGGCCGAGTCAATTCCCTGGGTTCTGCTGACAGGCTCGCCTCCAGTCGCCTCGTTAATGCAGTAGGTAGCGCGTTAGTCTCATAATCTGAGGGTCGTGAGTTCGATCCTCACATGGAGCACTTTTGTCATGAGATTTTTCTCTCCCTCTTGCCCGGAGAGCCACAGTTCTTTGCCACTCCAGACCCAAACGTTACCAATGAAACAGTAAAAGGAGCCAAGCTGACAGAGGGGATAGAGGGGGGTCTTTGAGTCCCTTCCCTGGACGCTGTGATGATTCTGCCTAAATATGGCCATAACTCAGCTATATTTTGGTCTCTGAGTATAGGATATCCCTTCTTCCTTGCTTGCATACTGTGAGCAGCTACAAGCCTAGGTGCATATTGGCAGTAGCGTCTAGGCTGGAACAATAGGGCTCCATTGTATTCCTATACAGCCCTGGCTGATCAAACAATAGTGCATTGTTCAAGCCTGGGCTGTTGACCAGATATGACTGATAACGGTATCAATTCACTTTGTCTCATCTACATACAAAGGGTCTGAACGTGATTGAATTAACTCATCAGACATACTGTCGCCGGTGACCTCATTCTGGGAGGAGGCATAAAGGGTATAAAAGATGAGGTAAGAGGTCTGTGGGAGGAGACTAACACTAAGGAGACTATCACTAAGAGATCCTGCTATGAAGACTGGACTGAGATATTGCAGGAGATTACCCTATAAAGATTTATGCAGGAGACCATCACAGACTTCCACTGAGAGAGACTTTGACTGAGATGCTACTATGAGCAGGCAGGTTGGAATGCTGCTGCTGACGATGATGAGCCTACAAGAGACTGTGAGAGACTGTTTTGAGAGCATGCAGGCGGGATTATCGTTTTAATGCCACATGCTGAAAAGCCTCCACTGGTGACTCACACATGCCATGTGTGAATGTTGGACTATAGAACCACATCAAGGATATATGTGGTAAAGTAATCATTTCACCTTTAATCCCTTTTATTTTATTTGTACTGTATCTTGTAACTAGTAACTGTTAATGCTTGCATATGTCTGCATATCTGTTCTGATCTGTATATGTTAGATTTTAATACCGACCCATTTAGGGGTTAATAAGTGTAGGGAACTGCCATTTCTACTAGTATATAATGTATCTGGCTTCTTTGCCCCTGCAGTTTGGCTTCAGAGACCCCAGGCATTCAGTGCAAGTTTTGTTTTGTAAATACAGTGAGTCAGAGACATGTGAGGCAGAGCTGCTGGGGGGAAAGATGTGAGCAGAGCTGCTGAGACAGACATGTTATGTCTGGGGGAGTCTAAGAGCCACTTGTTCCTCTTTACTTCAGAGTATATAGTTAGGTATGTGTTATCCCCTATATACTCACAGGACCTAGCTAGTAACCGTAGTTAGGGATCAATATATATATAGTTCAGGGCAGTGATAGGTTAGGCTTCCGAAGGCCAACTAGCTAGTTAGAGGCCCGGTGGCACTAGTAGTTTAGCTGGCAGGTTAAGGACTCAGTGTTAGGGTAGTCAGGCCTGCATCTACTGCCGTCACCGTCGCCCTGTTTGCTGCCTGTGAAGAATCTCACCATCATCATCATCTCCTGATCGGCTGTCTGTCATCTCCTGGAAGAATCCGAGGATCCACAGTCATCCACAGGGGCCCCTGCATCTCTTCTGTTGCCTGGAGGTATTGTGCACTGGACTCTTGCTATATATCTATAGATATACCCGGGTATATAACCTAAGACGGTTGAGGACTTGCTGGTTGTTGTAGTATTGCTGTGTTCTGAGTATATTTTATGTATGTATTATTACCCTGTTGATTCTTATAAAGCTACTGTTATAACCTTATGTGGTATCTGTATGTATTCTTCAGACTGTGAGATTAGTACAGTGATCCTTGTTAAGGCTACTAACTGTACTTCATGGGTAAGTCCCAGGAAGAGATCCTCCCTGTAATACAGAGGCTCTATCCTGGGTGGAGGCACTGATATATTTCATATATGTTCCCACTCTTCCCTTCAGCGAAGGCTTCAGGTCCCATTATACACACAGGTCAGCGCCAGAGTCTGTTGCGGGAGGGATAATACTCATACCCCCCCCCCCAAATAGGGCTACATTTGGAGGCACTGCTGAGATTTAGAAGTGGGAATAGTCATTGATATGGAGAAGCGATATAGCTCAGAGGGGAACCTCCCACTAGCTACTACATGGGATTACCGACCTCCTGTTCCTCCCCTGGTTCAGGTAAAGGAAGAACCCCGCTCAGCCAGTTACCCCCCCCAGTATGGCCGTCGCTAGCAGTTCCTCTAGTGACAGTGCTATTAGTACTTTAGCCAAGCTTACTGAAATGTTAGCTCAGGGCCTGCAGGCCACTCACTACAAGAAACTAAAGGTATTCTTTGGTAATGTCCCAGTACCACAAGGGGAGGAAAACTTTGAGATATCGAAAGAACATACTCTCCAATGCCTGAAGGAATGGTCTTGCTCTGAAGAAGGCAAGCGGCAGCGTATCAGTGAATGTTTGCGGTCTCCTGCTGCAGAATTGATCCGCTTGTACAGAGACTCTCATGAAGGAGTGAGTGCATTGGACTATATACAAGTACTGTCTGATCACTTTGAGCCATACTATGACCTTGCTCAAATGGTTGCTGATTACCGAATGGTTCGTCAAAAAGAAGGGGAAAATGTCTCTACTTTTATTAACCGTTTCCAGCTACTTCTTTCACGTCTGGTGTACCACGCAGCTATATCTACTTCAGAGGTAGACGCTATGAGAACCAGTCAGTTGGTGAGAGGGTTACAACCTCATCATCCTCTTGCTCAAGTACTCAAGGTCTTACTATCTGATAGAGTCCTTCCATTTCCTGACTTAATGAAGTTAGTGAAGAAACAAGAAGCTGACATTAGTTTTAGTACCCCTAAGAAAGCGAAAAGCATCTCTAAAGAAGATGTTGTTCCTAATTCAAACAAGGACAAACCAGCGGAGCGGTCAGAACTTAGACAGTCCGCCACTCCACCCACTGCCACTCAATGGAGGAAGGATGCTAGAACCTGTTATAAATGTGGTCAGACGGGCCATACTGCCAGACAGTGTACGGAGGACAGTGAGGGATTGGGACACAGTGCTGTCTTCTCTATTCAGAATCAAAGACACCGAAGGAAGGCAGGCCGAGTAAAGACCAGAGGCGCTATCGCGGGCTCCAGGTCCGTTGTCAAAGTCACTGTCAATGGTCATGCTGCTCCTGCCCTGTTTGATACAGGATCTCAAGTGACCCTGATTTATCGCTCGTTCTACCAAAAGTATCTGAGGGATATATCTCTTCAGTCTACGGGACAAATGAAATTGTGGGGCTTATCATATCCTGTAGATGGCAGCCTACAAGTAGTTATAGCTGTCCCTGAATTAGAAGATCAGAGTGTCGCTCCCATGAAGATTACGGCTCTTGTCTGTCCTGATACAGGGGATTCTTGTGCAGCTCCTGTGATACTTGGCACTAATTGTCCCGCAGTGCATTATGCTTTTCAGAAGTTTCTTGGAAGAGATTGGAACCCTGCAGCTCAGCCGGTGAATATATCTTCTGATCTTAGAGAACTCTGTGATGCCCTGTCTACTGGCTATCGACATGGAATGGTATATCATACCGGTGAGAGAACCGTGGAAGTTCCTGCCGGCGGGGAGAGAGTTCTGAGAGTAGCCTCCAGCATTGCTCCCGATTTGCTTGAAGGGGGGAGTTATGTCCTTATGGAAACCCCTGAAGAAATGATTAACCAGAATGGCTGGATGGTGATCCCAGAGAGAAAGGACTGGAGAAATAAAGTGGAGTTATCTACCTGTGTGACAGTGAGGAACTGTTCACCGCATCCGATCGTAATTGGACCATACCAGAATGTGGCCCACTGCTACCCTGTGCTTGGAGTAAATCCATACGCTGAAGTGTGCAGGATTCAAATCCGAGATGCAATCCCTAATCTCAATCTTGACTTGAGTGATCCACATTTACCAGAGGCCTGGAATCAGCGACTGACACAGAAGTTGTCTGAATTATCGGAAGTGTTCTCCATGGATGATATGGATGTAGGTTGTGCTAAAAGTGCTCAACACACTTTCCGATTGACCGATTCTACTCCCTTCCGGGAGCGAACACGGAGAGTTGCTCCAAAGGATGTTGATGAGTTAAGACAGACTCTACAGCAAATGAAAGGTCAGGGGATCATTGTGGACAGTAAGAGCCCCTATGCCTCACCTATTGTGGTGGTAAGAAAAAAATCTGGAGCAATTCGCCTATGTGTGGATTACAGAACTCTGAACCGGAGAACCTTACCTGATCAGTATACACTGCCGAGAATTGAAGAAGCTCTGGAAGCTCTGAATGGAAACTGTTGGTTCACAGTGCTGGACCTAAGATCGGGATACTATCAAGTCCCAATGGCACCTGAGGATCAGGAAAAGACAGCCTTCATATGCCCCTTGGGTTTCTTTCAGTTCACTCGTATGCCGCAAGGTACAAAAGGTGCGCCAGCAACGTTCCAAAGGTTGATGGAAAGAGTGTTAGGTGATTTAGTGCCCCGGGAATGCCTTGTATATCTTGACGACATTATTGTGTTTGGAAAGACGCTGGAAGAACAGGAAGAACGACTCATGAGAGTACTCCAACGCTTAAAAGAAGAGGGGCTGAAGTTGTCGGCTGACAAATGCAAATTTTGTAGATCTCCGGTCACTTATGTAGGTCATATTGTTTCTGCTGAAGGAGTTGCTACCGATCCTGGTAAGATTGAAGCTGTGGTGAATTGGCCCCGACCGCAAAATATTACGGAGTTGCAATCTTTCTTGGGGTTTTGTGGATTCTATCGACGATTTGTGGAAGGATATTCAAAAATTGCTCGAGCCCTCCTCGACCTGTTGAAGAGTGATGCAGGAGATCCGGGAAAGAAGAAAGGGTCTTCCAAAAGCCTTTTTGGCGATAGGTGGACTGCGGATTGTGAAGAAGCATTTAAGTTGTTGAAGAAGAAATTGACAGAAGCTCCCGTTCTGGCTTATGCTGATGCACAGAAGCCATATGTGCTACATGTAGATGCCAGCTTTGAAGGATTAGGTGGCGTGCTGCACCAAGAATACCCGGCCGGGTTACGGCCCATAGCTTTCATAAGTCGAAGTCTTTCTCCCAGCGAGAAAAATTATCCAGTACATAAATTGGAGTTTTTGGCGCTCAAGTGGGCCATTGTTGATAAATTACATGACTATTTATACGGCGCCACGTTTGAAGTAAGAACAGACAACAATCCACTGACATACGTTTTGTCAACCGCTAAACTCGATGCTACAGGACATCGCTGGTTGGCGGCTTTATCCAACTACCAATTCACACTCAAGTATAAATCGGGGCCTAAGAACATTGGGGCAGATGCTCTATCAAGACGGCCTGGATTACCTAGTCCGGAAGTAGTGGATGAATGGGAAGAAGTGCCAAGTCCCGGAGTAGGAGCTTTGTGTGCCATGGCTGCTGTAGTTGAAGACCGAGTAGCCTTTTCTGAAACTCGGCTTATTGACTCTATTGGGGGAGGTCCCGAAGCTGTACCAGACATGTTTGCCTACCCTGCCGCTTTAGGATCCTTTGAGAGTTGTTCTATATCTTCAAAGCGAATGATCTGGAGTCAAAAGACCGATCCTTTAATTGGACCTCTTTATCAAGCAGTGAGTTCTCAAGACAGAGAAATGTTAAAGACATCCCTACCCTCTGAATGCAGTCAACTTCTACGAGATTGGGAGAAGTTTGAAATAGACAATGGCCTACTTTATCGTGTGGTGCTGTATCATGATCACCCTGGAAGGCGCCAACTAGTTATTCCAAGCTGCTTTCAGAAGATGATTTTCCGAAGTCTGCATGATTATCATGGTCATTTGGGACCTGAGAAGACTTATGGTCTAATACAAGACCGATTCTACTGGCCCAAAATGAGAGATACCGTGACTCGTCTGTGTAGGTGCTGTAGCAGATGTTTTCAGAGGAAGACTGTCCCGGTTCGAGCGGCCTTCATGGGACACTTGAAGAGTTCGGGCCCCATGGATCTTGTCTGCATAGACTTCCTTTGTATTGACAACGACTCCAGAGGATTTGGAAATGTATTGGTGGTGACTGATCACTTCACACGATATGCTCAAGCCTTTCCGACTAAGGATCAAAAAGCAGTCACTGTTGCAAGAGTGCTTTGGGAAAAGTATTTTATCCATTATGGCTTACCACACCGGTTGCATTCTGATCAAGGCCGGGATTTTGAGAGTAACCTGATCAAAGAGTTACTTCAGTTGTTGAACATCCGCAAAAGTCGGACGACGCCTTACCATCCAGAGGGAGATGCCCTTCCTGAAAGATTTAACAGGACTTTACTTGATATGCTTGGTACCTTACGAATTGAGGATAAGCGATCCTGGAGTCGAAAAGTGGAGGCTATGGTGCATGCCTATAATAGTACAAGGCACGAGAGCACAGGATATTCACCATACTTTCTGATGTTTGGAAGAGAGCCTAGGCTACCTATTGACATCTTGTTGGGAGTCTCTACCGATGGTATCAGTCATCGAGATCATTACCGATATGTGGCACGTTTGAAAGAAACGCTTAAGAGTGCTTATGAGCTGGCTGAGGAAAATGCGGCCAAAGTGAATGAAGGAAATAAAAGGAGATTTGATCTTCGAGTAAGATACCGAGAATTGAACCCTGGGGACCATGTTCTGCTACGGAATTTTGGAGCATCTGCAAAACATAAGCTGGCTGATCGATGGCGGAGTGAACTCTTTACAGTGGTAGATGGTTTGCCTGGAATACCAGTCTACAAGATAAAAGGACGGGACGGGAGGATCAGGACTTGGCATCGAAATCATTTGTTGCCTGTACCTCAGATTGATGGTATGGATATCTCCAATGATGGCTCGGCCTGCGATTCTCCACAGTCCTTAGCCGATATTCCACCTGACCTTCCTGAAACTCCTGAGAGTGATTGGACTGTGGCTCCTGAAGTTCCTAGATCACCAGTATCTTCTCCTTCAGGGAGACCTATGAACCCTCAAACTCCAGAATTCGTACCTAGATCTGTGTCTACAGATGAGCAGGGATCTAGCTCTCCTACGCCACCAGCACCATCCCCTACCATGGCAGACAACCCTAGTTTAGGGCCTGGACATGCTAGTTTACCTCAGAGAGAGGTACGGAGAGGAGAGAGAATTAGACACCCTCCACCTATGCTGACATATGATAGTTTGGGGGACCCCAGATTTACTACTCAGCCTCATTTATACCATGCTTGGGTGGGTGCAGTGTCCACTTTGGTCAATATGTTACCAATTTTCGCTCCTGCTGGCATGTATACCTATTAACCTGTTGTGACTCTGTAAATGCAAAAGCAACCATATTGATATTGTCATTGGTAATGTTGACTGTATACTATGACTTTGTATGTCTTTGACGTGACGTAAAGATTTCACCAGCGGGAGAGTGTAGGGAACTGCCATTTCTACTAGTATATAATGTATCTGGCTTCTTTGCCCCTGCAGTTTGGCTTCAGAGACCCCAGGCATTCAGTGCAAGTTTTGTTTTGTAAATACAGTGAGTCAGAGACATGTGAGGCAGAGCTGCTGGGGGGAGAGATGTGAGCAGAGCTGCTGAGACAGACATGTTATGTCTGGGGGAGTCTAAGAGCCACTTGTTCCTCTTTACTTCAGAGTATATAGTTAGGTATGTGTTACCCCCTATATACTCACAGGACCTAGCTAGTAACCGTAGTTAGGGATCAATATATATATAGTTCAGGACAGTGATAGGTTAGGCTTCCGAAGGCCAACTAGCTAGTTAGAGGCCCGGTGGCACTAGTAGTTTAGTTGGCAGGTTAAGGACTCAGTGTTAGGGTAGTCAGGCCTGCATCTACTGCCGTCACCGTCGCCCTGTTTGCTGCCTGTGAAGAATCTCACCATCATCATCATCTCCTGATCGGCTGTCTGTCATCTCCTGGAAGAATCCGAGGATCCACAGTCATCCACAGGGGCCCCTGCATCTCTTCTGTTGCCTGGAGGTATTGTGCACTGGACTCTTGCTATATATCTATAGATATACCCGGGTATATAACCTAAGACGGTTGAGGACTTGCTGGTTGTTGTAGTATTGCTGTGTTCTGAGTATATTTTATGTATGTACTATTACCCTGTTGATTCTTATAAAGCTACTGTTATAACCTTATGTGGTATCTGTATGTATTCTTCAGACTGTGAGATTAGTACAGTGATCCTTGTTAAGGCTACTAACTGTACTTCATGGGTAAGTCCCAGGAAGAGATCCTCCCTGTAATACAGAGGCTCTATCCTGGGTGGAGGCACTGATATATTTCATATATGTTCCCACTCTTCCCTTCAGCGAAGGCTTCAGGTCCCATTATACACACAGGTCAGCGCCAGAGTCTGTTGCGGGAGGGATAATACTCATACCCCCCCCCCAAATAGGGCTACATAAATATATAAAATTTAGAAGGCTTGTCTTGTATTTATCTGTGAACTCGGCACTCACTGGCGGTGAGTGTGGCTTTTATATGAAAGAGGACTCAGGGTGTGGCCAAAGCGGTTTGGCGCGCGGAGGATCTTTCATATTGGTGGCAGCGTGGTGGGATCTTAGGATAAACGGTGTGTGTTGGTGACCTATATCACTCACATGCTGGGGATTATGGTAATCCTATGAGACAAGCTCGGTATTAAAGCAAGCATTAAGATACAGTGAAAGTTTGATACAGTGCTGTTCCCCTCCCTTATTCTTTTTATTCTATCCTATCTTTTATTTGGCAAATACCAGTGGATGGCTAGTGGGCTCAGAAGCAGAGCTCCAGAATTGCTGAACCAGGCTTTTTGAGATCCTGAACATATGGCTGAAATGGAGGCAGCCACAGCTATGCAGAGTCCTGATTTTGGGACTAGGCCAGGAAGTGCAGCAAGCAGCCCAAGGATTACTTCACCAGGAGAGACCATTAGCCCCAGCCTTGTGGGAGGAATGGCTTCAGTCTGGCAAATGGTCCTGCAGCAAGCAGGCACCGGTGACCCTAACACATACCTGCAGGTGTTGGGCCACTTTCAGGAAGCCGTAGAACGACAGGCAGAGAGAGAGAGGAAAGCGGCAGAACGAGAACGGCAGGCTGCTGAGCGACAGGCAGAGAGAGAGAGGACAGCGGCAGAATGAGAACGGCAGGCTGCTGAGCGACAGGCAGAGAGAGAGAGGGAGGCTGCTGAGCGACAGGCAGAGAGAGAGAGGAAGGCTGCTGAACGACAGGCTGCCGAGCAACAGGCCGAGAGGGAGTTTCAGCTTGAGCTCAAAAGGATGGAGCTCTCCCAGCAAGCGCAAACTCCAACAACCCTGCACAGACCCTCAAGTTGGAACGAGAGGCCAGGCCGGAGTTCACCACAGCCGTCTGTCGTCAGGTCGGATGAGACAAGCTATGCCCCGGGTGGTCCCTTCCCTGTCCCAAGAACTCTGGGCACCCTAGTGACCTTCCCCAAACCCCAAGGGGAGATGCGGCGGGGCCATGCCTGTAACCCGACAGGACATTTCAAGAAGGAGTGCCCCAACCGCCCTGAAAACTTCCCTGCTTCCCAAGCCACAGCAGGTGGCCCATCTGTGTATCTGGATGTGGGTGCAGGAAAGGGAATACGGACTGTGGGACTATTGACTGATTTGCCTAATAATGTACTGTTGGGAACTGATGTAGGACCTATGATGTCCCAATATGGGGTGGGGAGCAACCCAATTTACTGTGATAAACTGTCTATGATTAATGCTGATAATGTGTCTGTCATATCTGCAGAGAGGGCCTGTAACCCCCTCTCTGAGATACTTCCCCTGGCAGTCAATGTATATGCTAATGAGTTGCCTTCAGCTGAGAGCAGGGAAGATGCAACTGAACTTCCTGCAACCCAGCTCAGCAAAAATGTTATTAATGCTTTGTGCACCCCGTGCTAGGAGCCAATGAGACTAAGTCTGTAGACACACCCACATCTGCGGGGGCGTCGCCCTCCCCAGCTTGTTAATCTGTCTACCACAAATCTCATTGAGGCCCGGGGTGAATTAACAATTGCTAATGAAGGTACTGTCAATGTAATTGCCAATGCTTGTTGTGAAAATGTACAGGGTAGCTCTTCTGAGTCACTGGAAGCGACTTCTACTATTTCGCCCAGTGTATCCGATAAGCATCCAACTACTGACCATGTGCCAGGTGGTCAGGTAGGCTATGGGGATCTCATGGCCGATCCAGATGAGGGACGGACTGCTGGTAGTGCGGTGTTAGCCCGCAGCCAGAGTGCTACAAGGGTGGAGGGCGTTCCGACCCTTGAACCGTTGCCTACACCACCTGGAGTCGGTGCTGAGACCGCCATGACTAGCCTCACTCCCTTGAAGCCGGAGGAGTCCGGCCTGTATGAGACATACACATCTCTTCTGTCCAGTTCTATTCCAGGAGTGCCCATGGCCCAAGTGCAGATGGCGTGGGGTACTGGAGATGTGATCCAAGAAGAGGGTATGTCCAATGTATTACCTGTCAATGTATTTGGGGGGATGGTTTGGGGAAGCATGATCTCAGTCATTTGCCCAAGGTATCACCATCACCCACCCAAGTACAGGAGGAACAGGACGTAGGCCCAAAGGGGCGAGGCGTCTGGGAAGGAGGACAGGGTCCAAACATGCCTGTGCCAGAACCCGAGGTGCCCCTAGGTTTGGAAGCAGAGGGGGAGGTGCAGAATCCCCTAGAACTCTCCCAACTAGCGGCTAGTGTGGGGAAGACCCCGAGAGAGCAGGCCAAGGGTAGCCAGGAGAGCAGAGATTGCCAGGATGGGATCTCTGGAATGGTACCCCAAGGGCCTGAGGTCATGAGTGTGGCTCCACAGGGTGCCAGTACTCAGAAAGCGGACCCAGAACAGGCAGGAGGTAGCCAAGTGTACGTGGCTCAGAGCCTAGGCCTTAGAAGTGTCCCTAGCCAGACTAGAGAGACAGAAGGGGCCGGCAGCTATGTAACATGCACCTCTCTTTTGTCTCACTCCAGTCAAGAGTTCAGAGATGCTGTCCAAGTTGACCCTAGTCTGGACATATTGAAGGCGCGTGGCGCTCAACCACCCTTAGAGTCTGACAAGGCCCGAGTCTGCTGGGACCCCGGGGGGAAGGTGAGAAAGCCTTGGGGCCAGAGCCTGAGGAGCTGGAGGCGGAGGTGCTTTCAGAAGAGGGTCGTAGGCCCCTACTTCCTGCAAGCCCCATCTAAAGGGGGAGGTGTGATGATTCTGCCTAAATATGGCCATAACTCAGCTATATTTTGGTCTCTGAGTATAGGATATCCCTTCTTCCTTGCTTGCTTGCATACTGTGGCAGTAGCGTCTAGGCTGGAACAATAGGGCTCCATTGTATTCCTATACAGCCCTGGCTGATCAAACAATAGTGCATTGTTCAAGCCTGGGCTGTTGACCAGATATGACTGATAACGGTATCAATTCACTTTGTCTCATCTACATACAAAGGGTCTGAACGTGATTGAATTAACTCATCAGACATACTGTCGCCGGTGACCTCATTCTGGGAGGGGGCATAAAGGGTATAAAAGATGAGGTAAGAGGTCTGTGGGAGGAGACTAACACTAAGGAGACTATCACTAAGAGATCCTGCTATGAAGACTGGACTGAGATATTGCAGGAGATTACCCTATAAAGATTTATGCAGGAGACCATCACAGACTTCCACTGAGAGAGACTTTGACTGAGATGCTACTATGAGCAGGCAGGTTGGAATGCTGCTGCTGACGATGATGAGCCTACAAGAGACTGTGAGAGACTGTTTTGAGAGCATGCAGGCGGGATTACCGTTTTAATGCTACATGCTGAAAAGCCTCCACTGGTGACTCACACATGCCATGTGTGAGTGTTGGACTATAGAACCACATCAAGGACATATGTGGTAAAGTAATCATTTCACCTTTAATCCCTTTTATTTTATTTGTACTGTATCTTGTAACTAGTAACTGTTAATGCTTGCATATGTCTGCATATCTGTTCTGATCTGTATATGTTAGATTTTAAGAGATGGGAACGTTTTGAGCTATGAAGCCAAAACGGGGTCTTGTGCCAAAAGAATTAAGGAAGAAAGGGCTAAAAGCGGTCTTGGGCGTTTGTGGTCGTCCGCCGACTGCAGGCAGCTCCGACCCAAATAGATTAACTCCGCAATGCGGTTTCAGGATTGGTGCAAGTTTAAAAAAAGGTTCATTTCCTTACCGGGAGTCGAACCCCGGCCGCCTGGGTGAAAACCAGGAATCATAACCGATAGATCATATGAGAACCGTAGGGTGGCTGAGCAAGTAAGCCAAAAAGTTTCCTCGCTTTGAGTAATCTACTTTTACGTCACGCTTAGAGGGAGTCTGTCACCAGAACCCGGCATATCAACCCAGCCCCGCCGACAGATAGGT